>JXCR01136911.1:0-47654 GCA_002079205.1 Phalaenopsis hybrid cultivar
TGAATTTACTAAACTCAACTTAATGAGTTCCATAATTTTATTTAGACCGTGGGAAGCCTTGTCAGCAACCGTAGGCTACCTCTTCCGAGGAATTCCCGATCATCCGATAGAGACATCTTAATTTAGTTGCAGCTTGTAGTTTTGTGTGATGTTTTTGATTAAATTTTAAGCTTTTTGTATTTTGAATGTTGTGGCGGAGAATTTTATCTTGGTTAATTTTAGTTTTTTGTTTTGGTTTTGTTTTTATGGTTATCCTGATAGTTTTTGTTTTCATGCAGGGTGACATGCAAGTTTGCATGTATAAAAGCACAATATGAAAGTACAAGAAAGATAATGCTGAAAACTGTAAAAGCGTACCTGGAGAGTCTTCTCATTCTACCACCTTGGCTCTGAGAAGTGAAGCCTCAATCACTGGGTCATCGTACGTTTGTTGGAATTCAAGTAGGCTAGAGATTGAGCCTCTAGTCTTGGGGTAAAGCCTAAGTATGATTTTGATCAAGTCTGATTTTGGGTGTTGGTCTAGAGCTATTGTAGAGGCTATTTCAGAGGGTAATTTGATGGGGTTTTGTCTTCTCTTGCTGTTGTGAAGGTGCGGGCACAAGCAATTGAAGTTTGGTGGAGTTTTTAGGGATGTCCTGTTTATGCCCTAATTTTTAAGCTAAAAATTAGGGTTACACAGGGGGAATCAATGATATGGAGTGATTGAAATGAGCTGTGGAGGTCTTAAAGAAGCACTGTGAGTGATTTGGGAAGCTGTCTCTGAGAAAATTTTAGCACACCTCCCATGGCTGTGGAGGTGAGCTTTTATAAAAATGGCCATGGGGTGGCTCTCAGGGCAAATATTTGGGTGCATTGTGGTGCTTAACCTCCCATGGCCGTGGAGGTGAGTTCTTATAAAAATGGTCATGGGGTGGCTCTCAGGGCAAATGTTTGGGTGCATTGTGGTGCTTAGGGGTGATTTTAAATAAAAATGGCCATGGGGTGGCTCTCAAGGCATAAGTTTGGGTGCATTGTGGTGCTTAGGTGGTTTTTATAAAACTGGCCATGGGGTGGCTCTCAGGGCACAAGTTTGGGTGCATTGTGGTGCTTAGGTGGAGGGCAGTTCATGGGGTGGCTCTCAGGGCATAAGTTTGGGTGCATTGTGGTGCTTAGGTGGAGGGCAGAGGAGCTCCCAATTTGGTTTGGCTGAGCTTGCCTCTAGGTTTGATTTGGGTGAAGTTCCATGGTGGTGGATCTCGATTTTGAGCTTCTCTGGCGACTAGGTGACCAGAGGAAAATATGTTGAGATTTTCATACATATTTTATACTACTTTTTATTATATTGCACTTTAAAGAAAGGTATTTTTGATGTTTTGTTGAAGGAATGATGAATTAAGGTCATTGGAGCAAAAAGATGCAAAAAGGAGCAAATTTGGAACGAAAAGGACCAAAAGATAAATAATTGAACTAGGGCGCCGACGGGGCCTTTGACCCCGCCGACGACAAGATTTTCCCGAGACTCAAGAATTTGTTCATTAAGAAGATCCGCCAACGACGCCCTCGAGGCCGCCGACGGTGAGCTCGGCGGTTATGCCCAATCAGGCTTTGGATAAGGACAAAATTTGAAGGGATGTTTAGGCAACTCTTGGAAAAGCTCATCCACAACTTTAAAATAAGATTTTGGCCAAAAATGGATGAAACACTAGAGTTCCTAGAGGTTAGAAAGGTTCTATTAGTGTTTACTAGAGTGTAAAAGTTGTGAGGAATTCTTTGAGAGATTGTAAGAGTGGAGGGAAAGTGAGAGATTTCTTCCTCCTTTCCACTTCGAAGAAGAATTCTGTGTGCTGTAAAGAAAGAAAGAGATTCAGAGGAACTTCGAGGAGTGCTTCCAAGATGAATTTTGTGTGCTGTAAAGAAATGAAGAGATTCATAGGAGCTTCGAGGAGTTTTCCTGGGGTGAAATTAGAGATAAGTTTATTTACTTGTTGTAGTTTGTATGATTTTGATTTTATACATGATTTCCGAGTTTTGTTGTGTTTTCCCCATGAGATCTGAGTAGTTTTCTCTGTCTTTCTTCTTGTCTTGAGATTTGTGAAATGGTGTTTTGAATTGGTGAAGCCATGAAAATGTTTAAGAAATTGTGATGATCTTTTCACTTCGATCTTAATTTACTTTCAATCTCGCTAGTTGATTTGTTAAAATATGTTGAGTTTTACAATTAAAGTGAAGATTACATCCAAGATTCAGGGAGGTCAAAGCCCTTGGAAGTTGGGTGCAAATAAATAGATAAATAACATTATTGGGTGTATTATTGGAGATTTTAGAGTCACAGACTAAAATCCACAATTCAGTCCTATCGTTTTGGTGCTGAAGCGTAGATGTTAGCCCTCAGGCGAGGGGAACGTGGGAGCTCTGAAGTGAGAGCTGGTATCCTCCCAGCCTAGCCNGATATATGACTTCCGTTTGGTCTACAAAACCTTTGTATTTGCCGACAAGTTCCCCTATTTAATATAAAGAATTAAATAGGGATTTTATTAAGCTGAGTTCGGACATGCTTCCTATAAGGGAAAGCCCCTATAGTTAATTACATCTTAAATCACCGAANCTTAAAGTATTAGTTTTCTAAAATCTTAGTTCATAGTTCTAATCTTACTCCCTGTGTGATCGATATCTAGGACTCCATTAGAGCCCTATATCACTTGAGCGATACGGATACTTGCGTTGATAAGTGTGACTTTATAGTTATTGAATATTTATTATGTCCATATTATCTTATATTTTTAAGCATATATAAAGTCGCGGTCAGGTTTTTGGCGCCGTTGTCGGGGAGTGAGTAAAAAAAAATCACAAGTAGAGTAACAAACATATTAGAATTAATAGAAAATTTTTACTTAAATTGTAACTTATTTTCATATTTAGTTAATTATATTACTGTGTACTAATTTCAAATTGTATGCGTAAATTTGGACCTGAAAATCTTATACCTTACGATTTATAATTAGAACGCACTATTAGAAGGTTTAAAAGATTGAGAAGAGAACCTATAAATTTTGATACAATGGAAAACAACATGAACAATCAAGAAAAAGAGAATGACTAGACCCCGACGAGATTATGCAAATCCTACAGCAGATGAAATTCACTTATCTATCCAAAATCCTGATGTAGACTAATTCATTTGAGCTTAAACCTACTATTATCCAAATGGTACAAAATAATCAATTCAAAGGTACACCAAATGAAGATCCTAATTTAAATTCATTTGAGCTTAAACCTGTTATTATCCACATGGTACAAAATAATCAATTTGGAGGTACACCAAATGAAGATCCTAACTTACACCTCGCTAGTTCTTTAGAACTATGTGCTACTTTTAAATATGATAGAGTCTCAAACGATGTTGTTAAACTTAGACCTACACCTCGCTAGTTTTTTAGAACTATGTGCTACTTTTAAATATGACAGAGTCTCAAACGATTTGTTAGACTTAGACTCTTTTCCTTTTCCACTGAGGGATAAGGCAAGATGTGGTTAAATTCATTATCACATGGATCTATTAGAACTTAGGGAGAACTTTTATAGAAATTTCTATCCAAATATTTCCCTCCATCCAAAATTACTAAACTTAGAAATGACATAACATCGTTCTGTCAAATTGATGGAGAGTCAATATACGAAGCTGATTTAAAGATCTTCTTAGGAAATGCCCTCATCATTCGTTACCAGATTGGATGATAATCTTCCATCCAAAACTGCTAAACTTAGAAATGACATAACATAGTTCTGTCAGATTGATGGAGAGTCAATATATGAAGCTTGGGAGAGATTTAAAGATATAACATCTTTCTGTCAGATTGATGGAGAGTATCCAAAACTGCTAAACTTAGAAATGACATAACATCATTTTGTCAGATTGATGGAGAGTCGAAAAACTGCTAAACTTAGAAATGACATAACATTGTTCTGTCAGATTGATGGAGAGTCAATATACGAAGCTTGGGAGAGATTTAAAGATCTTCTTAGAAATTGCCCTCATCATTCATTACCAGACTGGTGCTGCTAAACTAAGAAATGACATAACATCGTTCTGTCAGATTGATGGAGAGTCAATATATGAACTGCTAAACTTAGAAATGACATAACATCATTCTGTCAAATTGATGGAGAGTCAATATATGAAGCTTAAATGACATAACATCATTTTGTCAGATTGATGGAGAGTCGATATATGAAGCTTGGGAGAGATTAAAAGACTATTAAGAAATGCCCTCATCATTCGTTACCAGATTGGTTGATAATTCAAACTTTTTATAATGAGGAAGTGCCCTCATCATTCGTTACCAGATTGGTTGATAATTCAAACTTTTTATAATGCTTAGGAAGTGCCTTCATCATTCGTTACCAGATTGGTTGATAATTCAAACTTTTTATAATGGATTAAGATCTCTTAGATCGATTATAGATGCTGCGGCTCGTGGTTCTTTAATGTCAAAACCTTTTGATACCCTCATCATTCGTTACCAGACTGGTTAATAATTCAAACCTTTTATAATGGATTAGTGGGATATGTTCTCATCATTCATTACTAGATTGGTTGATAATTCAAACTTTTTATAATGGATTAGTGGGATCTCCCATCATTCGTTACCATACTGGTTAATAATTCAAACCTTTTATAATGGATTAGTGGGATCTCTTTAATCAATTATAGATGCTGGGGCTGGTGGTTCTTTAATGTCAAAATCTTTTGATGAGGCTTATTTGTTAATAGAAGCGATGGCTACTAATAATTTTAAATGGCCCTCTGAACAGGTAAATCCTAAAAGAGTAGCTAGTATCCATGATTCTGATGTAATATCTATGTTAGCTTCGCAGATTACTGCAATATCAAATAAATTAGATCATTATGGGATGAATTATTCTCCAACACCTCCTATGATGGATTGGTGCAATATCAAAGAAATTAGATCATTATGGGATGAATTATTCTTCAACACCTCCTATGATGGACAATATCAAAGAAATTAGATCATTATGGGATGAATTATTCTTCAACACCTCCTATGATGGAAGTAATATCAAGGAAATTAGATCATTATGGGATGAATTATTCTTCAACACCTCCTATGATGGAAGAAGAAATTAGATCATTATGTAATGAATTATTCTCCAACACCTACTATGATGGAAGAGAATTCATTTTAGATCATTATGGGATGAATTATTCTCCAACGCTTCCTATGATGGAAGAGAATTCATCTGGGCAATTTGTGAATGTTCAACCTTCATATGAAACTTTAAATGCTATTAATAGACCCAACAACCCTTATTTGAACTATTATAACCTAGGTTGGAAGAATCATCCAAATTTTAATTGGAATAACAATTCTTCTAATATTCAAATTATTATAACCCAGGTTGGAAGAATCATCCAAATTTTAATTAATAACAATCTTCTACGATCAACAATGTGCAAACAACCCAATGAACCCATTAGAAAATTCATCCAACCAAGGAAATGTTAACTATAGACCCCAACAATGGGCAAACAACTCAGTGAACCCATTAGGAAATTCATCCAACCAGGGAAATGTTAATAAACAATGGGCAAACAACCCAGTGAACCCATTAGGAAATTCATCCAACCAAGAAAATGTTAACTAGCGATGGGCAAACAACCCAGTGAACCCATTAGGAGATTCATCCAACCAAGGAAATTTAAACTATTGACCTTCTTATCCTCCAGGATTTAACAGTAACACTCAAATTAAGGAGAAGTAGTTGTCTATGGAAGAGCTGATATTAAACATGGGTCAGCAATTACAGAAAAAAGAAAATCAATTACAAATTCAAGGAAATCAATTACAAAATTAAGGAACTGCTATTAAGAATATTGCTAATTAGGGCATATCGTTACTGCGCATATTAACCGAACATTAAGAACTTTTCCTAGTACTGTGGAACCAAATCCTAAAGATCAAGGAAAAGAAACAGGCGATTGAATTACAAAGTGGAAAAGAATTGGAAACAAGGGTGCAAAAAGAAACTAAAATTGAAAAAGAGAAAGTGGAAAAAAATTGGAAACAAGAGTACAGAAAGAAACGGAAACTGAAAAAGAGAAAGTGGGTGGAAAAGAATTGGAAACAAGAGTACATAAAGAAATGAAAACTGAAAAAGAGAAAGTGGATACCTGAAACAAGGGTGCAAAAGGAATAGAAACTGAAAAATAGAAAGTGGATACTGAAAAAGAAAAGGATCATGAGTATCCAGATTTAGAGTATCCATTTACACCAATGAAAATTACTGTGGAGAAACCTCCTCCACCATTTCCTCAAAGAGTTAAGCAACACAAACAGAATAAATTATTTTCCAAATTTTAAGAAATTCTTAAGAAGTTAATGGTAAATATTCCCTTCGTAGAAGCTTTAGAGCAGATGCCCAATTATGTGAAATTTATTAAAGTTATTCTGAACAAGATAAGGAAGTTCACAGATAACAAAACCATTGCACTTAGTGAAGAGTGTAGTGCAATTATTCAGAAAAATCTTCCTTAAAAATTAAAAGATCCTGGTAGTTTCACTATACCGTGTGCTATCGGTGAAAATTTTTATGAAAGAGCTTTATGTGATTTGGGAGCCAGCATTAATCTTATGCCTCTATCAATTTTCAAATTATTAGGATTAGGAGAACTTCTATAACTCTTCAGTTAGCAGATCGTTGAGTTACATATCCTAAGGGAGTTATACAAGATGTGTTTGTAAAAGTTGATAAATTTATCTTACCTGTGGATTTCATTGTTTTAGATATGGAGGAAGATAAAGAAATACCTATTATTTTAGGGAGCAAATTTATCTTTCCGGTGGATTTCATTATTTTAGATATGGAGGAAGATAAAGAAATACCTATTATTTTAGGGAGAGGTGGATTTTATTGTCTTAGATATGGAGGAAGATAAAGAAATACCTATTATTTTAGGGAGACATTTGGAAAAGCTATGATAGATGTTCAAAAAGGATATGGAGGAAGATAAAGAAATACTTATCATTTTAGGGAGACCATTTTTAGCTTGTGGATTTCATTGTTCTAGATATGGAGGAAGATAAAGAAATACCTATCATTTTAGGGAGACCATTTTTAGCTACTGGAAAAAGCATTTTAGATATAGAGGAAGATAAAAAAATACCTATCATTTTAGGGAGACCATTTTTAGCTACTGGAAAAGCTATTGTAGATGTTCAAAAAGGAGAATTAACTATGAGAGTTAATGATCAAGAAGTGACTTTTAACATTTGAAATCTATGAAATACTCTGCTATTGAAAGAGATAATGAATGTTTTCGCATGGAAATTAGTGAACATCCGAAATCTACGAAAAACCATACTGTTGAAAAAGATAATGAATTTTTTTGCATGGAAATTAGTGAACATCTATTGAAAGAACATTTTAAAGAACATTTTGAAGAGAAAGATAATTTGAAGATAGTGATAAAGTTATTCTGGATGAATTAGAAAATGAAGAATTAGATTATGTTCAGGAAATATTATTGAAGAAAGTGATGAAGTTATTTTAGACGAATTAGAAAATGAAGAATTAAATTATGTTCAGGAAATATTTGAGATGTTGGATATTACAAAAAATGCTGATAAGAATCTATTTCCATGAATTATAAAACCACTTGAACTTGAGTTGAAAGTAATGTCTAGCCACTTGAAGTATGTGTTTCTAGGAGACTCATCTACATTACCTGTTATTATATCTTCAAAATTAAATGATGTGCAAGAGCAAAGACTATTAGATACATTGAAAAGATATAAGAAAGCTTTTGGTTGGACCTTAATCAGCAAGAGCAAAGACTGTTAGATACATTAAAAAGATATAAGAAAGCTTTTGGTTGGACCTTAGTAATTGCAAGAGCAAAGACTGTTAGATACATTGAAAAGATATAAGAAAGCTTTTGGTTGAACCTTAGCTGATATTCAAATGCTGTTAGATACATTGAAAAGATATAAGAAAGCTTTTGGTTGGACCTTAGCTGATATTAAGGAATCAGTCCTTCATTAAAAAGATATAAGAGAGCTTTTGGTTGGACCTTAGCAGATATTAAAGGAATCAGTCCTTCGTTAGATACATTAAAAAGATATAAAAAAGCTTTTGGTTGGACCTTAGCTGATATTAAGGGAATCAGTCCTTCGATCAGAATTATACTGGATGAACAATATAAACCAAGAATTGATCCACAAAGGAGATTAAACCCAATGATAATGATATTAGATGAACAATATAAACCAAGAGTAGATCCACAAAGGAGATTAAACCCAATGATGAAAGAAAATAAAGCTTTTGGTTGGACCTTAGCTGATATTAAGGGAATCAGTCCTTCAATCTGTATGCACAGGATTATATTAGATGAACAATATAAACCAAGAGTTGATCCACAAAGGAGATTAAATCCGCTGATGCATTTGGTTGGACCTTAGCTGATATTAAAGGAATCAGTCCTTCGATCTGTATGCACAAAATTATGCCAAGAGTTGATCCACAAAGGAGATTAAATCCAATGATGAAAGAAGTAGTTAAGAAGGCAATTTTGTTAAGGGAATTAGTCCTTCAATCTGTATGCACAAAATTATATTAGATGAACAATATAAACCATGGATATTAAAGGAATCAGTCCTTCAATTTGTATGCACAAAATTATATTAGATGAACAATATAAACCAAGAGTAATCCACAAAAGAGATTAAAGCCGATGATGAAAGAAGTAATTAAGAAGGAAATTTTGAAATGGTTAGACACTAGAATTATATATCAAAGGACATTAAATCCTATGATGAAAGAAATAGATAAGAAGGAAATTTTGAAATGGTTGGACGCTGGAATTATATATCCTATTTCAGATAGTGTGTGGGTAAGTCCAATTCACTGTGTTCCTAGGAAAGGAGGAGTGACTGTTAGAATAAAAGAAAATAATGAATTAATATCTATCATATAAGTTACTGGGTGGCATATCTGCATTGATTATAGAAAATTAAACACTGCCACCAGGAAAGATCACTTCCCTTTACCCTTTTTAGACCAAATAGTAGATAAACTTGCTGGGCACAAATATTTTTATTTTTTAGATGGATATATCGGTTACCATAAAATTCCTATTTCTCCTGAGAATCAAGAAAAGACAACATTTACTAGTCCTTTTGGAACTTTTACTTTTCGTGGAATGCCTTTTGGATTATGTAATGCACCTTCCAAAGATATATGATAGACTTGCTAGGCACAAATATTTTTGTTTTTTAGATGGATATATCGGTTACCATAAAATTCCTACTTCTCCTGAGAATCAATAAAAGACAACATTTACTAGTCCTTTTGGAACTTTTACTTTTCGTGGAATGCCTTTTGGATTATGTAATGCAACCTTCCAAAGATGCATGATGTTTATATTTAGTAAGTTAATTGATGTGGATTGGAAGTATTTATGGATGATTTTTATGTATTTGGAACATCATTTTACACATGCTTAAATTATCTTGAAGAAGTTTTGGAGTTATGAGAAAGAACCACGTTAGTTCTGAATTGGGAGAAATGTCAATTTATGGTTGCAGGAGGAATTGTGTTAGGGAATAAAATTTTGAAAGATGGTATGGAAGCAAACCCTGCAAAAATTCAAGTTATATCTAAACTAACACCTTCTANCTGGGCATAGAATTGGAGATTTTAGAGTGACAGACTAAAATCCTCAATTCGTTCCTATCGTTTGGGTGCTGAAGTGTAGATGTTAGCCCTCAGGCGAGGGGAATGTGGGAGCTCGAAAGTAAGAGCCGGTATTCTCCCAGCCTAGCCGCAGATTCAGTAAACAAGCGTAGGATTAGTCAATGTTCTTTAGAAGTGAGAGCCGGTATCCTCCCAGCCTAGCCGCAGAATCAATAAACAAGCATAGAATTAGTCAATGTTCTTTATGCCTGGACCAAAGGGTAAAGAATAGGTATACTCCTATTTGATACAATATAATTTGAACTAATTCACTTTATCCATTCACTATTGTTTCTTGACAAAGAAAAGGATGCTTTTTTATATATTGAATATCACATTTAAACCTTCATTAGTATCATTCGTTATTTAATAATTATTAAAATTACAAATTTATTGCAATTGTCTATTAATGACAGATAAAAAAATTGAACTTCATTGTTGTGATTAAAGTATTGCTTTTTCTAAAATCTTTTTTCGTAGATCTAATCCTACTCCCTGTGGGATCGATATCTAGGACTCCATTAGAGCCCTATATTACTTGAGCGATACATATACTTGCGTTGATAAGTGTGAATTTACAATTATTAAATTTTTATTACGTCCATATTTATCTTATATTTTTAAGCATATATAAAGTTGCGGTCAAGTTTTTGGTGTGTTGCCGGGGAGTGAGTGAGTGAGTGAGTGAGTAACGGACAAATTAGGATTATTAAAAAATTTTTACTTTAATTACAACTTAATTTCATATTTAGTTAATTATATTACTGTGTACTGATTTCAAATAATATGCGTAAATTTGGACCTTAAAATCTTATAACTTACGATTCAAAATTAGAACGCACTGTAGAAGGATTAGAAGATTGAGAAGAGAACCTAGAAATTTTGATACAATAAAAAACAACATGAACAATCAAGGAATAGAGAATGAACACCAACCTAGACCCCTACGAGATTATGCAAATCCTNCACTATTGTTATATATTGAATATCACATTTAAACCTTCATTAGTATCATTCGTTATTTAATAATTATTAAAATTACAAATTTATTGCAATTGTCTATTAATGACAGATAAATAAATTGAACTTCATTGTTGTGATTAAAGTATTGCTTTTTCTAAAATCTTTGTTCATATATCTAATCCTGCTCGCTGTGGGATCGATATCTAGGACTCCATTAGAGCCCTATATTACTTGAGCGATACATATACTTGTGTTGACAAATTTGACTTTAACATTATTGAATATTATATATATATACATCTTTATTAAATCAAACATATTAAGTGTGACTTTACACTCTATTAGAGCCCTATATTACTTGAGTGATACGTATACTTGCGTTGATAAGTGTGACTTTACAATTATTAAATATTTTATACATCCATCTTTATCGAATCTATACGTTGATAAGTGTGACTTTACAATTATTGAATATTTATTAAGTCCATATTTATCTTGTATTTTTAATTTGACTTTAACATTATTGAATATTATATCTATACATCTTTATAATCATATATATATATATATGAATTTACAATTATTGAATATTTATTACGTCCATATTTATCTTATATTTTTAAGCATATATAAAGGGTCAAGTTTTTGGTGCGTTGCCGGGGAGTGAATGAGTGAGTGAGTGAGTAACGGACAAATTAGGATTATTAAAAAATTTTTACTTTAATTGCAACTTAATTTCATATTTAGTTAATTATATTACTGTGTACTGATTTCAAATTATATGCGTAAATTTGGACCTTAAAATCTTATACCTTACGATTCAGAATTAGAACGCACTGTTAGAAGAATTAGAAGATTGAGAAGAGAACCTAGAAATTCTGATACANTTTATAGTTTCACCTAACTGGGAGAAACTATTTCAACTGATGTGTGATGCTAGTGATTATGCTATTGGAGCTGTTCTTGGACAAAGGTACGAAAAGACTGATGTGTGATGCTAGTGATTATGTTATTGGAGTTGTTCTTGGACAAAGGTATGAAAAGATTTTGAAAGTTATCTACTATGCTAGTAAAACTCTTAATGATGTTCAAATTAACTATACTGTTACTAAAAAAGAGTAACTGGCCATTGTGCATGCTTTAGATAAATTCAGATCTTATTTAATTAGAGCTAAATGTATTGTGCATACTGATCACTCTACTATTAAATATCTGATGCAAAAGAAGGATGCCAAACCAAGGTTGATTAGATGGATACTTTTGGCAAGAATTTGATTGATGCGAAAGAAGGATGCTAAACCAAGGTTGATTAGATGGATACTATTGATGCAAGAATTTGATCTTGCAAACCAAGGTTAATTAGATGGATACTTTTGATGCAAGAATTTGATCTTGTGGTTATTGATTCAAACTAAGGTTGATTAGATGGATACTTTTGATGCAAGAATTTGATCTTGTGGTTATTGATATGTTGATTAGATGGATACTTTTGATGCAAGAATTTGATCTTGTGGTTATTGATAGAAAGGGAACTGATTAGATTGGTCACTCTGCTATTAAATATCTGATGCAAAAGAAGGATGCCAAACCAAGGTTAATTAGATGGATTACTATTAAATATCTGATGCAAAAGAAGGATGCCAAACCAAGGTTGATTAGATGGATACTTTTGAAAGAATTTGATTTTGTGGTTATTGATAGAAAGGGAACTGATAATCAAATTATTGATCATTTGTTCTTATGCAAAAGAAGGATGTCAAACCAAGGTTGATTAGATGGATACTTTTGATGCAAGAATTTGTTGATGCGAAAGAAGGATGCTAAACCAAGGTTGATTAGATGGATACTATTGATGCAAGAATTTGATCTTGCAAACCAAGGTTAATTAGATGGATACTTTTGATGCAAGAATTTGATCTTGTGGTTATTGATTCAAACTAAGGTTGATTAGATGGATACTTTTGATGCAAGAATTTGATCTTGTGGTTATTGATATGTTGATTAGATGGATACTTTTGATGCAAGAATTTGATCTTGTGGTTATTGATAGAAAGGGAACTGATTAGATTGATACTTTTGATGCAAGAATTTGATCTTGTGGTTATTGATAGAAAGGGAACTGATAAGATGGATACTATTGATGCAAGAATTTGATCTTGTGGTTATTGATAGAAAGGGAACTGATAATTTGATCATTTGTCGAGATTAGAAAATCATGAATTATCTGACACCGACAATAAAATTACAGACATAGATCATTTCTCAAGATTAGAAAACCATGAATTATTTGAAACTGACAATGAAATTACAGACATTTCCCTAATGAACAACTTTATAATATTAATGAGGGAAAAATACCATGGTATGCTGATATTGTTAATTATATTGTAAGTGATATTTTGCCACCTATGTTGACATTGCAAAAACAAAGAAAATTCATTCATGATGCAAAAGCATATTTTTTGGATGAGCCTTACTGATAAACAACTTTATAATATTAATGAATGAAAAATACCATGGTATGCTGATATTGTTAATTATATTGTAAGTGATATTTTGTCACCTATGCTGCATTGCAACAACAAAGAAAATTCATTCATGATGCGAAAGCATATTTTGGGGATGAGCCTTATTTATATAAACAACATTGCAACAACAAAGGAAATTCATTCATGATGCGAAAGCATATTTTTGGGATGAGCCATATTTATATAAACTGCAACAATAAAGAAAATTCATTCACGATGCGAAAGCATATTTTTGGGATGAGCCTTATTTATACAAGGAAAATTTATTCATGATGTGAAATCATATTTTTGGGATGAGCCTTATTTATATAAATAATGTAAGGATCTTATTATGAGAAGATGTGTACCTTATGAAGAAACTGAGTTGATCATTCAGAAATGTCATGATTCTGAATTTGGAGGACATTTTGGGATTGATAAAATAGCTTATAAAATTTTTCAAGATGGATTTTATTGGCCTACTATCTTTAGAGATGTTTATAGATACATAAAAACTTGTGATCGATGTCAACAAGTAGGCAACATATCTAGAAGAAATGAAATGCCTCAAAATTTCATGTTAGAAGTTGAGATCTTTGATGTTTGGAGATTAGATTTCATGGGACCCTTTATTCCTTCATTTGGGAACTTATATATATTAATTGTTGTAGACTACATTTCAAAGTTGATTGAAGCACAAGTTTTACCTCATTGTGACGCTAAAAGTGTTTCAAGATTTTTAATGAAAAATATTTTCACTAGATACGGAATGCCTAGAATGATTATCACTGACGGAGGATCCCATTTTAGGAATAAATATATCCAGAGATTGGCAGAAAAGTTTAATATTATTCAAAGAATCTCTACTACCTGTCATCCTCAAACCAGTGGGTTAGCTGAAATTTCTAATGGAGAGATTAAACAAATACTTGAAAAGACTGTAAACCTTAGTAGAATAGATTTGTCCACTAGACTGGATACCACATTATAGACTTACAGGACTGCTTATAAAACTCCTATTGGAATGACTCCTTACAGACTGATTTTTGGAAACGCATTGTGGGCTTACAGAACTACTTATAAAACTCCTATTGGAATGACTCCTTACAGACTGATTTTTGGAAAGGACTTGCCACGTACTAGTAGAATTGGAGCATAAAGCATATTGGGTGATTAAAGAATTCAATTATAATTTCTTGTAGTAGAATTAGAGCATAAAGCATATTGGGCGATTAAGGAATTCATTTATAATTTGAAAGTTGCTGGTAAGAAGAGATTGTTATAATTAAATGAATTGAAAGAATTAAGAAATGAGTCTTGTGATAACGAGAGAATTTATAAGGAAAAACTAAAGTTATGGAATGATCGGAAGATTAACAAGAAGAACTTTGAACCAGGACAAGAAGTTTTGCTTTACAACACTAGGCTGAAGTTATTCCTTGGGAAATTGANGAAACAAATACTTAAAAAGACTGTAAACCCTAGTAGAATAGATTGGTCCACTAGATTGGATACCGCATTATGGGCTGCAGGACTGATTATAAAACTCCTATTGGAATGACTCCTTACAGACTGATTTTTGGAAAGACTTTGGCTGCTTATAAAACTCCTATTGGAATGACTCCTTACAGACTAATTTTTGGAAAGACTTGTCAACTGCTTATAAAACTTCTATTGGAATGACTCCTTACATACTGAATTTTGGAAAAACTTGTCACTTACCAGAAGAATTGGAGCATAAAGCATATTAGACAATTAAAGAATTCATTTATAATTTGAAAGATGCTGGTAAGAAGAGATTATTATAACTAAATGAAGTGGAAGAATTAAAAAATGAGTCTTATGATAACGACATAATTTATAAGGAAAAATTAAAGTTATGGCATGATCGGAAGATTAACCAAAAGAACTTTGAACAAGGACAAGAAGTTTTGCTTTACAATACAAGGCTGAAGTTATTCCCTGGGAAATTAAAGTCTCATTGGTTAGGACCCTTTACTGTGACTCAAGGAAATCGTATGAATTGGAAGAATTAAGAAATGAATCTTATGATACGACAGAATTTATAAGGAAAAACTAAAGTTATGGCATGATCGGAAGATTAACCAGAAGAACTTTGAACCAGGACAAGAAGTAGCTAAAGTTATGGCATGATCGGAAGATTAACCAGAAGAACTTTGAACCAGGACAAGAAGTTTTTAGTTAAAGTTATTCCCTGGGAAATTAAAGTCTCGTTGGTTAGGACCCTTTACTGTGACTTAAGTTTATACTTACAATACTGTTGAAATTAAAGATCAGAAGACGGGAAATAGATTTAAAGTAAACGAACACAAATTAAAACCATATTATGAGGGTAAAAGACTAAATTTTAAAGAGGTTTTAATGATCAGTCAACCTGANCATTGGTTAGGACCCTTTATTGTGACTCAAGTTTATACTTACGGAGTTGTTGAGATTGAAGATCAAAAAATTGAAAAAAGATTTAAAGTAAATGGACACAGATTAAAACCATATTTCGAGAGTAAAAGACTAAATTTTAAAATGGTTTTAATGATCAATCAACCTAAATAACACCTGAATAGTTCGGGCTGACGACGTTAAACCAAGCGCTTTATGGCAGGTAACTCATATTTATCTTTATTTTTATTGTGATTATAGTAGTTTTTATTTGAAATTATCATTAGTTTGTGTTAGTATTAAGCTCTACTGCTCTTATTTACTCTTGAATAATCATAAAAATTGGATCCATAAATAAAAATTGGAACGCATTCGGACCAGAGCAAAACTGTGCAATTTTTGCCTTGGGCGCCGACGGTGCCATCGACTCTGCTGACGGTGGGTCTTTCGTGAGAGTCCAGGAAAAATAAATACAGAGGCTTACCGACGGTGCCTTAGACCTCACCGACGGTGAGACCGATGAGATGATGGTTTCTTGGGTTCGAATGGCAGTTTTTGGCAATTTTTGGGTGGGTGTTACCCTTTTAAACTCCAAAATTTGATTCCTAGTTCATATTTCCCCAAAAAATGAAGTGAAACTTCACAAATTTCATTCCTATGGTGTCCAATCCCTTTGATAATCCCAGAATGCGAGTATTCAATCGGCAAAATTTTATTAGTACGGAAGCGCAGCAAATCATCAACAAGTTATTGATGAAGAAAAGATTGATCAAGGAATGAGGATTCGTAAATCACAGATTGAATAATCCCTCGACGGCAATTGAAGAAACAATAGTACGACAAAGATGGAAAGTGTTGTACTATACTACCGCCGCCGTGGTTGTTCTTGTGGTAAAAGAATTTTATACAAATTTACATGAAATTAACTAGAAAGTTGTTTATGTGCGAGGTAGATGGATCACTTTCACTCCTGCATGGATCAAAGAATTATTCATGATCGAGAACATTCCTGTGTGCCACTATTCCAATTTCGTCCTGACAAGAAACCATATGAATGAAATTTACAAATATTTAACAGACGAAACTGACGACTGGGAAATGAGAGAGAATGGATATGTTAGTTTTTCTGCTACACTCCTAAATCCTGTTTTGAAACACTGGCACTTTTTCATTTCTGCAAAATTGTTACCGACATTGAAGATCGGTAAAGTTTTTAAAGAAAGTGCTATTCTGAATTACTGCATCCAAAGGGAACTGTCGATCGATATTGGATCAATAATTGTGAAGTCGGTTTTGGGTCTGATCGTTCATAGATCAACTTATGGGCTTGGACACTCTTTCACAATTTTTTCAGTTTACAGTCAGTTCCAAGTGTCCTACGAAAATTTGGAAAAGTTACTTCTACCATGGAAGCCTTTGGACCCAACTGAGAGATTCCCGGCTTTTGAAGATGAAAATGACATGGTCATTATAGCAGATCAGTCATCTCAAAATTCACTGCTAGTTCAACCCTTAATTCTTGATAAGACTGGTTATCCTGCACAGAATCAGAAAATTGGAGAAGGAGGTACAAAATGTCATGAATGTAATTTATAATATCTCTGATTTCTTCGATCATCTAGACTGGAGGATTAAAGAAGATTTTGATCACTCTGGACATTTAGAAGATAATTTAATACGACTAATGAGGAGGATGAAATTAGTAGAGGAGGATTCTACTAAAGAATTTCCATTCCGACCCTTCTACAATCTCTTAGTTCATGTACAATAAATGGGTGATCTTAGAGGAGAATCTAGTATTGAATCTGAAGAATAGTAGATTTATATTACTATCTATCTGTTTATCTATGTAATTTGATTTGAACTTTATAATTGCTTTGCTTTAGAATTATGCTTTTAGATCTTTATATAGTTGAGACTAAGCATAAGATGTTTTGTTTTCAGCATTTTGAGTGTTGTGGCTTGGATTACGACGCTGAATTAATGTGTTGAGGTTGAGAAAATACCAGACTTAGGTGTGTTATGTAACGTATATTGTACCCCTTGGAATTTATATATAAATGTGATGTTTTGTGTTGTGAAAGTTTATTTGATAAATACATCATTTAGTCACTTAAAATTATGTCTATAATGATTAAACAAATGTCTTTAAGGCTTGAAAATGATCAAAATTTCAAAAATTTGGGAATTGAACAAAATCAATCGAGCCCGCCGACGGAGCCCACCGACGGTGCCCTCGACGCCGCCGATGTGTGATTTTTCCCAAGACTTAGATTTAATTCCAATAGAGCTGTCTCTTATTCACATCTNTAGATTTAATTCCAATAGAGCGCGCTGATGGCACCATCGACCCCACCGATGGTGAGCTCGCAAAAAAACACCTTTAACCAAGATTTTGACTACTCAACCGCCACTATTCATCATCTCCTTCCTCCTCAAAATGCAATTTTCAACCTAGTGCTTGAGAGATCTTGGATTGGAAGTCGGTTTCAAGGCTCTCTGACACCAGATTTGATCATCTCTAGGTATGAGCTTCACTCCAAGTTAAAAATATTTGCTTTTCACCCTGGATTTCTTCCACATTAAGGAGATCCAAAAATTTTGAGAATGTGAAGAAAATATTGGGAAGAAATTTATGGATCTTAGTGTTGACTCTTAGAATTACTATTGAAAGCCATTATTTACTTATTTGAAGTATATTTTGGAATTTTTCTATAATTTGATTAGATTGAAATGGCTCCACAAAAAAAGAGACGGATTGAGTTCAACGAGTCTCGCTTTGTCAATGCGATGGCTCAAAAAAGATTTACTTTAGTATTTAAAGGAAAGAAGTGTATACAAGATCGAGTTTTTGAAAGTCCGGGTGGAGAAATTGAACGAGTTATTACCGAGCGGAGGTGAGAAAACTTTTGTTACACCACCAATAAAGCTGATGCAAAAGTTGTGAAGGAGATCTACGCCAATGTAATCTATTCTGAAGATGGAATCGTTCAAGTACGTGGATTTCCAGTTGAATTTATTGCCGCGCGCATCAAATCCTTTTACGAAGTCCCAGACTCTTATAGCTACCACTATGAATCCATTAGTACAATGGAAAGCCCCATGAATGATGTGACCAACTTTCTCACTGATGGGAAAGGAACATGGAAGATTAAACAATGAGAACAGGTAAATTTTTTTGCTTCCATGCTGAATGCCACCTCTAAGGCATAGCACTATTTTATTTCCTCTACTGTATTACCGACTTATCATCATAGTGAGGTAACTAGAGATAGAGCTATTCTGAATTTCTATATTCAGAATAATAGAACTATAAATGTGGGGAGAATTATTTTTAAGAATATATAGACTACGACAAGGAGTGAGACAACTGGAGGGCTAGGACATCCTGGCCTTGTTTATGCACTTTGACGATTTTTGGAGTGGAAGCTGGAGATGAAGAATGGGTTTACCCTATGAAACCCATTAGTAAAGCCAATTTCAAAACTTATAAATCCCATGAGAAATGGAGAACTGGAAGTAGGAGTGAAGAACCTTCTACTAGTATAGATGTCCCCTCTACGAGTTATGACCTTCCACCTTTTAGCTCCCATACTCTGACTGGCATGATGAAAGAGTTGACCTTGCAGCGTAAGAGCATATAATTAATAAATGAAAGGATTGGAGGTTTAGAATGTCGACATGATTACGATACTGAGTACCTTCGGAGGCATTCAAATTTTGAGGTAGCTTATTACAAAGCTCAAGCCCAACACTATAGAGGTGAGCCTGATGTTACTTTTCTTGTTTGCCCCCAACATACTTAGTATCAACTCGATCCACCTGCTGATCAAGGTGACGAAGATATAGCTTGGATTTTGATATTTGAATGTAATTGATGTACTTGTATTTGTACTTTTATTTCTATGATATTTTGTAATAGAAATGGATGTTTAGGTGTATTTGGACTTTCATTTTTATTATTGTGTTGTACTTGGATGATTTTTAATTTTTGTTATAAAGTTAATGTGGTAGTTAAATTTGCATATTTAGTATAATAGTTGTTGAGTAGTAATTTGTAATGTAATGTGATTTTTATTTTGCATTTTAATTGTAGTTGTGTTAGGAAATGTTGTGCTTGTTTAATGTCTTAGTTTTATACTTATTTCAAAATTTCATTACCCAAAAATTTCTCTAATGATTTATATGTGTAGATAGCTCCTAATATTACAGACCAGCTGAAGTAAGAATTTTGAGAAGGCCTGCAAAAATTTCAGAATGATTAAAATACCTAAAATATTGAGGTATCATTTATATTTATAGTTTTTCTTTCCACTTGTATTATTTCATATTTAAAAATTTAAGTTTGGGGGAGGGAAGANCGGGTGACATATTTGCATTAATTGCAGAAAATTAAACACTGCCACCATGAAAGATCGCTTCCCTTTACTCTTTTTAGATCAAATAATAGATAGACTTGCTGGACACAAATATTTTTGTTTTTTAGATGGATATACCGGTTACCATCAAATTCTTATTGCTCCTGAGAATCAAGAAAAAGACAACATTTACTAGTCCTTTTGGAACTTTTGCTTTTTGAAGAATGCCTTTCGGATTATGTAATGCACCTGCAACATTCGAGAGATGTATGTTGTCCATATTTAGTAAGTTAATTGATGATGGATTGGAAGTATTTATGGATGATTTCTCTGTATTTGGAACATCAATTGAAGCATGCTTAAATTATCTTACAAAAGTTTTAGAGTTATGCGAAAGAACTAATTTGGTTCTGAATTGGGAGAAATGTCAATTTATGGTTGCAGGAGGAACTGTATTAGGGCATAAAATTTTGGAAGATGGTATGGAAACAGATCTTGCAAAAATTCAAGTTATATCTAAACTATCACCTCCTACTAATGTAAGAGAGGTTAGGAGTTTTCTNCATGAAATTTCTATTATTGGAATATTTTAAGTGACCTAATATTGCAACATATAATCATTCTTGAAATGAATAGAAGACTAGAACTCTTAAACTTGATGATTAGATAATCTTGTGGCTACAGAGTTAATTCAATTACTTGAATTTTTTTTTGAAAATCTCACTATGATATTTATTTGAATCAAACTTATAGTATTTCTGAATTTAAACTTTACTATAATAGACCATAACTTTTATATAGTACTAAAATTACTTGAGGACAAGTAATAGTTAAGTTTGGGGGATTTCAAAGGAAAATATGTTGAGATTTTCATACCTATTTTATACTAATATTGATGATATTTCACTTTAAAGAAGAAAAATTTGTTGAGATTTTCATATCTATTTTATACTATTTTTGATGATATTGCACTTTAAACAGATTTTCATACCTATTTTATACTATTTTTTATGATATTGCACTTTAAAGAAAGGTATTTTTTATGTTTTGTTGCAGGAACGATGAATTAGGGTCATTGGAGCAAAAAGATGCAAAAAAGAGTGAATTTTGTTTTGTTGTAGGAATGATGAATTAGGGTCATTGGAGCAAAAATATACAAAAAGGAGCAAATTATTTTGTTGCATGAATGATGAATTAAGGTCAATAGAGCAAAAAGATGCAAAAAGGAGCGAATTTTCATACATATTTATACTGTTTTTGATGATATTGCACTTTAAAGAAAGGTATTTTTGATGTTTATCTATTTTATACTATTTTTAATGATATTACACTTTAAAGAAAGGTATTTTTGATGTTTTGTTGGAGGAATGATGAATTAGGGTCATTAGAGCAAAAAGATACAAAAATGAGCGAATTTTGAGCGAAAAGAACCAAAATGTGAACTATTAAACTAAGGCGCCGACGGCGCCATCGACCCCGCCGACGGTGAGACTTTCCTGAGACTCCAGAATTAATTCATTAAGAAGGTCCGCCGATGGCGCCCTCGAGGCCGCTGACAGCGAGCTCAGCGGTTATGCCCAATCAAACTTTAGATAAGGACAAATTTTCAAGGGATGCTTATGCAACTCTTAGAAAAACTCATCCACAACTTTAAAAGAAGATTTTGGTCGAAAATGGAGAAGACTCTAGAGTCCCCGGAGGTTAGAAAGGTTCCATTAGTGTTTACTAGAGTGTAAAAATTGTGAGGAATTCTTCGATAGATTGTAAGAGTGAAGGGAAAGTGAGAGATTTCTTCCTCCTTGCTGCTTTGAAGAGGAATTAGGTGTGTTGTAAAAAAAGAAAGAGATTCAGAGGAACTTCGAGGAGTTTTACTTGGGAGGAATTAGAGATAAGTTTATTTACTTGTTGTAGTTTGTATCACTTTGACTTTATATATGATTTTCAAGTTTTGTTGTGTTTTTTCCCATGAGATCTGAGTAGTTTTCTCTGTCTTTCTCCTTGTCTTGAGATTTGTGAAATGTTTTTAAATTGGTGAAGCCATGAAAATGTTTAAGAAATTGTGATGATCTTTTCACTTCGATCTTCCCATGAGATCTGAGTAGTTTTCTCTGTCTTTCTCCTTGTCTTGAGATTTGTGAAATGGTGATTATGAGATCTGAGTAGTTTTCTCTGTCTTTCTCCTTGTCTTGAGATTTGTGAAATGGTGATTTCCCCATGAATTCTGAGTAGTTTTCTCTGTCTTTCTCCTTGTCTCGAGATTTGTGAAATGGTGATTTGAAATTTGAGCCATGAAAATGTTAAAGAAGTTGTGATGATCTTTTCACTTTGATCTTAATTTACTTATGAAGTCATGAAAATGTTTAAGAAATTGTGATGATCTTTTCTCTTTGATCTTAATTTAATTTCAATGATGTTCTTTTCACTCGATCTAAATTTACTTTGAATATAGTCAATTGATTTTTTAAAATATGTTGAGTTTTACAACTAAAGTGAAGATTACCTCCAAGATCAGAGAGGTCAAAATCCTTGAAAGTTGGGTGTAAATAAATAGGGAAATAATATTATCGAGCTTAGAATTGGAGATTTTAGAGTGACAGTCTTAATACTTCAATTCAGTCCTATCATTTGGGTGTTGGAGTGCAGATATTGGCCCTCAGGCGAGGGGAACGTGGGAGCTCCGAAGTGAGAGTCGGTATCCTCCCAATCTAGCCGCATATTCAGTAAAAAAACGTAGGATTTGTCAATGTTCTTTATGTTTGGACCAAAGAGTAAAGAATAGGTATGCTCCTACTTGGCACAATATAATTTGAACTAATTCACTTTATCCATTCACTATAATTTCTTGACAAGGAGAATGATGCTTTCTTAAATATTAAATATCACATTCGTACCTTCATTATTATATTTAGTAAATTAATAGTTAAAATTACATATTTATTTCAATTGCCTATTAGTGACAGATAAGTTGAACTTTATTATAGTGATTAAATTATTACTTTTATAAAATCTTAGTTTGTAGTTCTAATCTTACTCCTTATGGGATCGATATCTAGCACTACATTAGAGCCTTATATTACTTGAGCGATATGTATACTTGCATTGATAAATGTGACTTTATAGTTATTGAATATTTATTACGTCCATTTTTATCTTATATTTTTAAGCATAAATAAAGTCGCAGTCACTAGTCTGGATGGCCATAGCAGGAGGAGGTGGCTATGTGCTCAGGGAATCCAGGGGAATCTGTGAAAGCAACTTAATGCAATGAGGTTTAGTTTTGGTAAGGTTATCTTAAGCATTTGTATTTTTGGAAATAAAATCCCTGAATTTGGGAGACCTTTGGTCCATGGCTTAGTTTATGTGGTTAGATGGGTTTTGGCTCAGTCTTAGGGTCTAATACATGGTTGAGGTGGAGTTAATTTGACGACTTTAGGGTAGTTAGGCCATCTTTAATGCATAGGTTCAATGTGGGTTCAAGTGATCAAAGTTTGGGTTTGGGCTAGGTTAGCCATGTCAATTGACCCAATTAATTGATCAACATTGTGTAGATGATTGTTATAAAGATTTTTGGTGAAGGGTTGAAGTGATTTTGAGTTCAATTGGTAGGTCAATTTGAGGTATTTTGGGAATTTGGTCAATTTTGGGTATGTTGGGCTAGGCATGGGTCTAGGTTGGGCTGGGCTTGGGCTAAGTCCAAATTAAATGGTTCAAATGATCTAGGAAGATGTTTTGAAGATTTTTCATGAAAAGATGGAGTGGAAATTTTGGGGCTAAGGCCATCAATTTGGTGAGATTTTGAGACGACCAATTTGGGGAAAATTTGGGGCTTTTGGACTTAGATTGAAATCAAATGAGATTGATGTCTCACCAAGGCATATTGAAGGTCAATTTTGATGTATGGGGATGTTATGAAGGTTTTTCAACACAAATTGTGGCCAATTGAGTGGCCTATGGGTTCAATTTGGTAGAACCAAGCCATAGGGCCAAAATTGGGTTTTTGGTTTAGCTCAAGATTAGGTTCAAATCATGGACCAATTGAGCTTGGATTTGGTCTAGATTGGTCACATGAAGGATTAGTTTAAGTTTAGAATTAAAATTAGGGTAAATTGAGACCAATTTGATAACCATTTGAGGTGATTTGAGGAAAATACGGGCCTTTAAAGGGTAATTTGGGGGTTTTGATCTAAGATAGTTAAATTGGACAAATTGGGTCATGTGATAGTTGAGAAAAATGAAATTGGAAATATTTGGGAGGTTTTTGGAATTTTTGTGATTTTTTGGAACTTTGGGGTAAGGAGGGGTATTTTGGTAATTAGGTAAATTTTTGTGATTTTGGGTAGTTTGGGTGTTTTCAAGGTGTTTGAAAGGATATTTGAGTCATGTTGGGTATTTTGGCAAGATTTGGAAATTTTGGCCAAATTAGGTGTCCCAAAGATATCTAGGTAATTTGGGGGATTTAGGGGCAAAAGGCTAGGTTGGGTGTCTTGGTAGAGTTGAGGTACCGATCACCATCAATAAGCCATGGACCAATAAAAACCTCATTTTGGGTCCTCTATGTAGTGATCTTTGTCAAACCCTAGCCCAAGGCTAATGGGTTTAGGAGGCCACCTACTAGAGTCTCCCAAAAGTATCAAGGGATCAAAGCCTAGAAGTTTAAGTTTAGGATAGTGAGTGATTGTGAGCGCAAGTGTTTACAAGTGAGTGCCTTAGCCCTAGAACAACACCCAAGGTCAACCCTGAGGTCAAGCAATCTTAAGGGTGACTCATCTTGAGTTCCTCTATAATGACCTCACCTACTAAGTGCTAGAGGTTAGGACAAATATGTGGAACTTCAAGTTGAGTAGAGAAGAGTTTGAAATTTCTAATAGTGAGGGTTCCTTGCTTAGTTTTCTAAGAATAGTCAATAGAAAATTCCTATGGCTAGACCTTAGGCTACTAAACAAGAAAAACTAAACCTCAACCAAAATTAAAGTCAACAAACCCTTCACCAAAAATCTTCATAACAATCATCTACACAACGTTGATCAATCATTTAGGCAAATTAACATGGTTATCGTAGCCCAAACCCAAGCTTTCATCACTTGAACCACATTGAAGCCATGCACTAAAGATGGCCTAACTACCCCAAAGTCTCCAAATTAATGATTCCACAACCATTAGTTGGACCCTAGTGACCAGCCTAAACCTCTTAAAATCACTTAAACTAAGTCATGGACCAAAGGTCCCCTAAATAAAGGGATTTCATGCCATATTTGCTTAAGCTTAGGATATTTTTCCCAAAATAAAGCCTAAACACATTACGTTGTTTTGCCAGATTCCCCTGGATGCCTTGAGCACCTAGCCACCTCCCCGTGCCATGATCGACCGTCCTAGTCACCGGAGAAGCTCAAAACCGAGAGCCACCCCCATGGAACTTCACCCAAATCAAACCTATAGGCCAGCTCAGCCAAATTAAATTGTAGAGCACATGTGCCCTCTACCTAAGCAGCACAATGCACCCCCTAATTGGCCATGACAGTCACCCCTTAGCCATTTTCATAAAAAGCACCTCACACGGCCATGGGAGGAGGTGCTCAAAATTTCTTAGAGAGACCTCTCCAAACTGACCACAGAGCATCCCTAAGATCCCCTCAGTGCATTCCAACTGTTTTCTCTCACTAATTTCCACTGTCGGAGCTCAATTTTGAGCTCAAAATCTTGCCAAAAACAAGGACAGAGCCCAATACACCTCCACAATCCACCAAACTCAAATTAACTTCACCCACACCTTCACAATAGTGAAAGAAGCATAAGCCCTATCAAATCCCCCTCTCACAGAGCCTCTACCATAGCTCTAGACCAACACCCAAATCCAGCTGTGAACGAAATCAAACTTAGGCCTTACACTAAGACCAAAGACTCAATCCCTAGTCTCTTTGGATTACGATGAACGTGCCAAGACTCTCTATTCGAAACTTCACTTCTCAGAACAAAGGTATAAAACTTCTCTTGCTTTCGAGTCTATTTGAACTCGCCATTTGTTTTGAGTTGATTTCATGGCATCACAACCTTATGGATATGATCTTCTAGTCTAGGCGAGCATTTAAAAAAAATCATCTAATTTGGATACAAAATGAGAGAGATCTTAAGGCTAGAAGATGGACGGTTCTCGGGCTAGGCTATCGGAGATGATGACGGGGAGTCGTTCGATCGTGCGTGTATCGGATGGATGATCGAGATCAATCCGGACAGCGCTTCGAAACATAAGCCACAGACCAAGTTAGTGCTGATGTAAATGGCAGCGTCGAATAGGTTGATGTGGCGCCGCGCATTTAAATAGATAAATAGGGATTTAAAAAATTAGAAAATTATCCTTAACTTTAAAAATTCATATCTGTTGTAGAAAAATCACAAAAATAAAATAAACATACCCTCTTGCTCAGTGAACAGAGGAGAACAATGTGGAGAGAATTTTAAGTCCATGTGATGCATATTTTATTTTTAATTAATTAAACACTGATTTGGATGTTTTAATTCTCCATGCATGTATTAATATCACCATGGATTGAAATTTTAGCATGTTGTTGCCTCTATCTTATGGAACATTTCCTAATTTTTTCAAAGTCATAGGAGGTCCCTAGACAGAGAATCATATTTTTCAAGTTTACATGCATTATTTGCCTAAGATAATCATGGAAATTAGCACGTTACTTAGAAAAATCCGAGAAAGTTTTGGAAGGCTTATGATGACTAGAGAGCCTTGAGGAAAATTTCTCACGAGCCAAGTTATTAAAAATAAACCTAATTTTCACTAACCCTAAATCACTAAGATAATTAAATTTGAAAAATACAAACAATAAAATGACTTAATTTTTTATCTCCACTGTTATTTAAGATCCAAGGAACTCACCATAAAAATTCCAAAGCATTTTGAGTCCATTTGATGGCCTAAATTGATTTTTCATGTTAAATAACATTTTTGGCACTTAAATGATTTTTAAAAATCAAAATATAACTCAAACATTTACAAAAACTTATTTATTTGAGTTCCTTGTGATCCAAGGTATTTTCTAAAGATAAAATAAAGTTTGAAATAAAAACTTGATTTTTAACCTATTTTAAATATTTAAATAATTAAAAATCCATAAAAATCACAAAAAAATAAAATTCATGGAAATGTTCTAAATTGCTTCCTAAGCACTTAGCAACGATTAGAATATTTTTCCTAATTTTCTAAATAAATATACTGAATTTCAAAGCTTAAAAATAATTTTTAAGGGCTAAAATGGGTTTTCACTAAGAATAATTCTAATAAATCAAATAAAACTCAGAGAAATATAAAACATTCTTCTCTGAGTTCTTTGACCTCAGGAGGATTTTTCAAAAATATAAAACTTAATTTTTTCCATTTAAAAATATTTTATATCTAATAAATAACCCAAAAATTAAAATAATTCTTAAAATTCAAATTAAATTCAAAAAATCATGGAATTTTGTTTAAAGGCTTCTCTGGTCTAGTTCTACCTTCAGTAAAAATTTCAAGGAATTAGAATTTACCTTGGTTAAGTTAGGAATTTTTTATGAAAAATCCTTTTTTTTGCATGAAAATAATTATATAAATCAAATTAAATTTTCAAAAATCACATTTTCTCATATGATGTCTTAATTGACCCATAAATGAGATAGGATAAAAATTTCAAAGTCATTTGAATTGAATTTGACAAATTACGAGGTGTTAGAACCTTAAAGGCAAATGTGTAATTTTGGAAATTTAGCCTTAATTAACATTTATGCTTAATTCAAGGAGGGAAACGGGTAACCTCTGATCTTATTTTGGATGTTTGAAACACAAGGGATTAATTGATAGAAACAAAACTCAATTTCTTAATTGAAAAGATAAGTCAAAAAATTTCTTAAAATTATTAGAATTTGGAAGTTTATCAAAGTAAAATGAACCTAAGACTCAGGGGTATGAATTTTGAAGTCAATAATAAATCAATTTAATACCCCTATTTTGATTTTTAAATAAAATTTAAATCATTAATTATGACCACCTAAAGCTTAATCTTTTCAAAGCTAATTAAGACACTCACCTAGGACTTAAGGGCTTAGTACTGACTTAGGTTAAATCAAGTTTCATTTAAATAAGGATTAGAAAAGTAAACATCATTTAAAGTTAAAACATCTTTCAAAAACTACAAGCTTAATTAGGACCAAAATTTAGCTAAGTGTTCCAATAACACTAACTTGCCTCTTTAAGGGTCTTCACCCACATAATCTTAAAAATTAAATTACAGATTATAATTACCTTACTCTTAGGGATTATTGAGACATAAATGCTCAATAAACACTAAGGTTATTTACAGGATGAATTATTAAGCAACATAAGAAGTCTGAAAAGACTCAGGATTTTCCATCATGTAGTGAGAGAGTAGCATGGACCTTCTTCTTTCTGTAGATCTGTTTGATATCTCAGAGATCTGTTAAACTTAATATATTTTGCTTCGCAACATCATCCTTAAATAAACTTCTAAGGACCGACCAAGATATGACCTAGGGTTAGATAGGTTGTCAAAATTTTACTTTCCTGTTTCATATAAACTGCCTTAACATGCCTTTTGAGTTTTAGGTGGTGAAACTAGAAGACTCGCCAGGTACTCTTTTACAGTTTTCAATGTTATCTTTCTTATACTTTCATACTGCATTTTTATACCTGCAAATTTGCATGTTATACAATGATGCCACCCTTCATGAAAACTAAAACTATCAGGATAGCCACAAAACCAAAACTAAAACTAAAACAAAACTAAAATCCACCAAGATATAATTCACCCCCACAACATTCAAAATATAAAACAACTCAAAATTTAATCACAAATATCACATAAAACTACAACTTCAACTAAATTAAGGTATCTCTATCGGATGATTGGGAATTCCTCGAAGGAGGTAACCTACGGTTGCTAACGAGGCTTCCTACGGTCTAAATGAAATTATGGAGCTCATTAATTTGAGTTTAGTAAATTCATTTGGACTAAGTGAACCTAAAACAAAGTAGTGGTGCCAGAATGAGGAAACCGTGGGATCCCAACCTGTGTCCCTCTAATCAAGTTTAACATGCCCCAATAAAATTTAAAGAACTTCAACCATATGGCCATCTGATTTTATATCAAAACTTGACACACTAGAAAACTCAAACTCGTCACGCCAAAGAGCTTGGAGCTAGCATGGTGGGCAGCATGACCATCTTCAACAGCAAAACCTGTCTTCCCCAATTGTGGCAAGCAGCTTGGAGCTAGCTTGGTGGGCAGCACGACCATCTTCAACAGCAAAACCTATCTTCACCAGTAATCTTCCTTCCTTGGATATAAACAACAAAGCTATAGGACTTCGAGGTTTCTTATTTATGCAACATAAATCCTCACCTTATCTTTAGGCCTTTGTATAGCCCTGCTATACCATATAAGCCCTAACTCATCTTAGGATTCTGAGGATGTCGTCCGTCACGACCTAAATCCTCACATCTTACAAGCTATTTATGTGATAGTTTCACACGAATGTAAGCCCTAACTAATAAAATATGCAGGATAAAACACCTAAATATTTCTCCTCCAAACTAAAGCCAAACATTAGGATAGCTTGAGAAGTCACCAAGGATCTCCTCTAGATCTGTGGCATCCCTTAGTTCTTCTTCCTTTGGATTCTGTAATAAATGTTCCAAATTTGAACCAATCCCCTTTCACACCTCTTTGTCCGATCTCATTGAAAAGTCCTACCCTTTGAAGCTCCTTGAAGATAATATTTTTTGATTTTTATTGAGAATCATCTTTGGTGACTTTGGTCATTTAAGATATAATTAACTATAGGGGCTTGCTCTTATAGGAAGCTTGTCCGAACCCACCTTAATATAAACCCTATTTAATTCTTTATATTAAATAGGGGAACTTGTCGGCAAATATAAAGGTTTCACAGGCAAAATGGATGACATATATTCCTTAGTTTATTTGATCGAGCCTCATCCTCAAGTCTTGTGTTTATCCTTCAGGATAGATAATCCCTTAGTTTATTTGATCGAGCCTCATCCTCAAGTCTTGTGTTTATCCTTCGGGATAGATACAGTTTGAGGTATAGTGCTCTTTCATTTAAACTATGAAAAATATGGGGTCAGTTTCATTTCATACCCAGGTACAGTGCTCTTTCATTTTAAACTATGAAAAATATGGGGTCAGTTTGATTTCATACTTAGTACAATGCTATTTCATTTAAATTATAAAAAATATGGGGTCAGTTTGATTTTATATTTTTCTAAAACTAAATATTTTTATCGAGCCTCATCCTCAAGTCTTGTGTTTATCCTTTGGGATAGATACAGGATTTGAGGTACAACGCTCATTCATTTAAACTATGACCAATATGGGGTCAGTTTGATTTCATATTTTTCTAAAAGTATATATATGTAAATTAAAACTTCCTTCCGAAGTGGGCGATAGGATTTCGATTCCGGTGACCGACAGCTTCTTACGGGCAACTCCTCCAACCAAAAATAGCGCCGACAGCCCACAAGGCTTCTAATAACTTGATGTACCAATCTCTTTTATTTTGATCCAGTATTTTCTTTAAAATTTGTACCAACATTTTGTTTAAGGCTTTAGCTAGGCAATTTGCCCTAGGATCATAAACTGTAGAGTATCTCCAATCTATCCTATGTCATTTGACAAAATTATTGATTTTGGTGATTTTAAAAGGTTGTCCCATTGTTGAAAATCATTCTTCGTTGTACTCCGAAACCTCTATACATGCAAAATCACCTTTGTAGTACAATTGGTGATTTTGCTTTTGAAGAATTGAAGGAAGTGTTGTGTCGTGACCTCTCATAATGGCACTGCCTCTGCCCATTTAGAGAAATAATCTGTAGCGGCAAGTATAAATATGTGTCTTTTGGAGGATGGAGGGTCTATAAAACCTATTATGTTTGTGCCCTAACACTCGAATGTCTACAAGGAAACGGTTAGGTGCAGCGCATTCGAAGGTTGATGTAAGACCACCCCATGCACTTGGCACTGGTGACATCTTCTGGTTGTATCCATGTATTCAGACATCATTGCTGGCCAATAATATCTGAGTCTCTTGATCTTCAGTTTCATCTTTGGCCCTGACTTGTGAGCGCTACATAATCTGGCATGTACGTCTTTGATAATATTTTGTGCCTCTGTTTTGCTTAAACATCGTAGCCACATCTGGTTGAACAATCTCCTATAGAGGACATCACCTACTAGAGCATATGACATAACCCTTTTTATAATGTGATGTGCTTCAGACTTTTCCTCTGGTTGCTTTCCAGTATGCAAATATTCTATCAATGGTTTGCGCTAGTCTTTGTTGATGTCAGGAACTGCAACTATTGTTTCTTCTTCTTTCCTGAGTTTGTGTAGAGTTTGGAGGTTGATCTGAGATAGAACTTGTCTTCCTTATACTGTGACATCAACGGAATCCTCTGAGGGACATGTCAATTCTTTTGCGAGTTTTTCCAGAGCGTCAGTATGGGCATTAACTCCCCTAAGAATCAGGTAAAAAGTCACGTTGGGGATCTGTTCCAGCAGCTTCATCATGTACTGATGGTATTTTATTAATCTTGGTTTCAAAATTTTAAATTGTCCGGCAACTTGTTGAATGAAGAGTTTTGAGTCGCCAAAGATGGCAATGTTTGTTATATCCATCGAGATTGCCAACTCTAATCTAGTAATTAAGGCTTCATATTCTACATCATTGTTGGTACATGGCTCTGTCAGGTGGTATGAGAACCTCAGCATAGCCTTATCTGGCATGATAAAGATTAAACCAATACCTACCTTGCCTGATATAACTGTGACTGATCCTTTGTCTTTTCTGGCTAACAAAGCTCCGTCGAAGTACATTTCCCAGCGTTCGCACTGGAGAATTCAATTTGTAATACATATTCATCTTGTAGTGCATCAATAAGAGGGGACCCAACTGGAAGTTGCTATGCAGGGAGAAAGTCTGCTAAAATCTATCCCTTGATAGCACAGAGGGGAACAATAATTATATCAAACTACAACAAGATCATTGATCATTTTGCTAAACGTCTAAAGAGTGTTGGTCGGGTCATCAAATATTGCAATGGATTGACTTTTGAAATTAGGGTAATCTTATGAGAAAGCATGTAATGTCTAAGCATTTGGGCGGCAAAAATCAAAGTTAAACAATGCTTCTCAATAAGTTGATACCTTATCTTTGTTGGTATTAGGCGGCGATTCAAGTACTAGAGTGTGTTTTCTTTACCATCGCTATTGAATTGGGCTAAGAGGGCTCCAAGAGAGTCGTCTAAGGCTGTGGTATAAAGTATCAAAAGTTTCCCTGGGATAGGGGCTGCCAAGACAGGAGGTGTTATTAATTATTGCTTAACGTCCTCAAAGGCCCACAGACACTTATCTTTTCAAATGAATTTGGCATCCTTTTTAATTAATGTCGAGAAGGGCTGACACCTATTTGAGAGACTAGAGATAAAGCATCTGAGATATGCCAACTTCCCTTAGAAGGAACGTAGTTATTTCAAAGTTTTAGGAGGAAGCATTTTCATAATAGCTTTAATCTTATCTGGGTTGATCTCGATTCCCTGATGAAAAACAACAAATCCTAGAAACTTGCCAGAGGTAATGCCAAAGACACACTTTAAGGGATTCATTTTAAGGTCATATCATCGTAATCGTTCGAGCACGATCCTCAAATTATACAGATAGTCTATTTTTTGTTTACTCTTGATGACCAAATCATCCATGTAGCATTCTACTTGATTGTGAATGAGGTCATCAAAAATCTTTTCATTACACATTGTTATGTTTCTCAAGCCAAATAGCATTACTGTGTAGCAGAAATTTTTGATCGGTGTTCTGAAGGTTATATGTGCTGCATCGTTAGGAGCCATCTTGATTTGGTTGTATCCCGATGATCCGTCCATGAAGGAGAAAATTTCATGTGTTGAAGCAATTTCCACCATCATTTCTGGTATTGGTAATGGGAATTCATCTTTTGGACATGCTTTGTTCAAATCTCTAAAGTCGACATAAACACGTATTTTTCCATTTTTCTTTTGAACTGGGACAATGTTGGCCAACCATGTGGGGTATTGCTATTCTTCCATAAAGTTAGCGTCTTATAATTTCTTCGCGTCGGCAATGACTTGTTGTTTGATATGCCTAAAATATATAGTGATTTTAGACACATTTTATATGAATTTTTTAGATATTATGCTTTAATGGAAGGTATTTTTGTGTTTTTCTTTCAGGTACAGGCAAAAAGGTGAAAAATGCTTAAAAGAGTGAAAAAGGATCCAATTCGGAGAAAATAGGTGAAAAATGTGCAAAACTATTTTGGCGCCTAAGCACCAGATCCAGCGCTTATGCGTCGGTTAAAGAGAGAAGGCTGCGCATAAATGCAAGAGGCTCCACGCTTAAGCCTTAGTAGTAATTATTGGATGAGTAAATTCGGTTTTTGTGAATGTTGAAGAGGTTTTTGAGGCACCTATTGGCTTAATAGGTGGTTACAACCACCATGGTCAAAAATTATTGCAAAAGAGTGCATCTCTTTGGTAAATACAATGAATCAAAACACATTTTGAAGAGTTACCAAGCCATGTTTTGGAGAATTATAAAAGAATAAAGATTGAGACTTTGAAAAGGGTCCTGAAAGTACTGTCAAAGTTTTGAAAGTTCTAAAATTGGGGAGTTAGTTGGAGAGATTTTCAGGCACCACATACTTATCCTTTTTATTTTTGTTTTATATTGAGAGTGTTGAAAAAGAGAAGAGATTCAAAAAACTTGAAGAGTTTGCTGGAGGACTTGAGATAAGTTTTTATATTTTGTTTTAGACTACTTTTAGTTTTAGTTGACACTTGTTGTTGGTTTGACAATGATTTCTACTTTTAAACTAAAGTGTGATTTTATTTTCTCCTTGGATTCTAAGTAGTTTTCTTTATCTTTCTTCTTAAAATGATAAGTAATTAAGTGTTGGATGAAAGTTGTGGAGAGTATTGGAGTTGGAAGAAGTTGTGATGATTTAAATCCATGCACTTCATTTACTTCTTGATTTGTCCAATCCAATGTATTCTGAGTAGTTTTCTTTATTTTTTCCTTAAAATGATAAGTAATTAAAGTTTGGATGGAAGTTGTGGAGAGTATTGATCTTTAATGTTCTTCTTGAAATGATAAGTAATTAAGTTTTGGATGGAAGTTGTGGAGAGTATTGATCTTTAATGTTGGAAAGAAGTTGTGGTAATTAAGTTTTGGATGGAAGTTGTGGAGAGTATTGATCTTTAATGTTGGAAAAAGTTGTGAAGTGTTGGATGTAAGTTGTGGAGAGTATTGATCTTTAATGTTGGAAGAAGTTGTGATGATTGTTTTGGATGGAAGTTGTGGAGAGTATTGATCTTTAATGTTGGAAGAAGTTGTGATGATTTATTTGGATGGAAGTTGTGGAGAGTATTGATCTTTAATGTTGGAAAAAGTTGTGATGATTTAAATAATGTACTTCATTTACTTCTTGATTTAACCAATCTAGATGTTAAAATTTGTTGTGAGAAAATATAAGAACTGGGCTGGTATTGTCATAATCAATAATTGGAAAGAATCACATGAGGTTGTATGAATGAGAATGTAGTTCATATGATTGAGTGCAAATAANTTGAGACTTGTTGTTGGTTTGACAATGATTTCTTCTTTTAAACTAAATATGGTTTTATTTTCTCTATGGATTCTTAGTAGTTTTCCTTATCTTTCTTCTTAAAATGATAATTAATTAAGTTTTGGATGGAAGTTGTGGAGAGTATTGAAGTTGGAAGAAGTTGTGATGATTTAAATCCATGCACTTCATTTACTTCTTGATTTGTCCAATCCAATGTATTCTGAGTAGTTTTCTTTATTTTTTCCTTAAAATGATAAGTAATTAAAGTTTGGATGGAAGTTGTGGAGAGTATTGATCTTTAATGTTCTTCTTGAAATGATAAGTAATTAAGTTTTGGATGGAAGTTGTGGAGAGTATTGATCTTTAATGTTGGAAAGAAGTTGTGGTAATTAAGTTTTGGATGGAAGTTGTGGAGAGTATTGATCTTTAATGTTGGAAAAAGTTGTGAAGTGTTGGATGTAAGTTGTGGAGAGTATTGATCTTTAATGTTGGAAGAAGTTGTGATGATTGTTTTGGATGGAAGTTGTGGAGAGTATTGATCTTTAATGTTGGAAGAAGTTGTGATGATTTATTTGGATGGAAGTTGTGGAGAGTATTGATCTTTAATGTTGGAAAAAGTTGTGATGATTTAAATATTAAGTTTTGGATGGATGTTGTGGAGAGTATTGATCTTTAATGTTGGAAGAAGTTGTGATGATTTAAATCCAAAAGTTGTGGAAAGTATTGATCTTCAATGATGGAAGAAGTTGTGATGATTTAAATCTGCAGTCATTTACTTCTTGATTTGGACAATCCATATGTTAAAATTTGTTGTGAGAACATGTAAGAAATTGGCTGGTATTGTCTCAGTCAACAGTTGAAAAGAATCACATGAGTTTGTATGAATGAGAATGTAGTTCATATGATTGAGTGCAAATAAATATAAGAATCACATGAGGTTATATGAATGAGAATGTAGTTCATATGATTGAGTGCAAATAAATAGGAATCGCATGAGGTTGTATGAATGAGAATGTAATTCATATGATTTAGTGCAAATAAATAGGGAAATAATCATTATGGATGTAGACGTTTAGAGGACTTTAAAGTGACAGGTTAAAGCCCCCAATTTGGTTTATTGTTTTAGGTTCTGATATGAGAATGTTAGCCCCTAAATGGAGGGAATCGAGGGAACTCTAGAGTGAGAGCTAGTATCTTCCATGCCTAACCAGTCTTCAGAATTATTCAAACTTTAAATTAGCCAATGTTCTTTATAGCATCTCTAGTAAGGGTTCTGCCTAGCCGATCTTCAGAACTATTCAAACTTTAAATTAGCCAATGTTCTTTATAGCAACTCTAGTAAGGGTAAAGAATGTTTTATTCTATTTGACACAATACAATTTGCATACTTCCACAACATCTTATTACTGATTCATGATAAGAAGAAAGATATTTTGATATAAAGTACTTTTCTTCTACAAAAATTTTAGTTTTCTTTTTAAATTGTTACTGTTTCGTTAAAATATAAAAAATCCCAAAAATATTTAAATTTTAAATTCCCGCAAAAATCATTTTTAGTTTAAGTAATTATCTTTTTAAAAATAGAANTAGGTTAAAGCCCTCAACTTGGTTTATTATTTTAGGTTATGATACGAGAATGTTAGCTCTCAGGTGGAGGGAATCAAGGGAACTCTAGAGTGAGAACTAGTATCTTCCCTACCTAGTCGGTCTTCAGATCTATTTAAACTTTAAATTAGCTTATAGCATCTCTAGTAAGAGTAAAGAATATTATTGCTCCTATTTGACACAACACAATTTGCATACTTCCACGACATAATTCCTATACTAATTTCTGATTCATGATAAGAAGAAAGATATTTTCATATTAAATATTTTTCTTCTACAAAAACTTTAGTTATCTTTTTAAGTTGTTACTGTTTCGTTAAAATATCAAAAATGCCAAAAATATTTAAATTCCTACAAAATTAATTTTTAGTTTAAGTAATTATCTTTTTAAAAATTAAAAACTTTCTAAAAAATGCATATTGCATAATCTTCCCTGTGGGTTCGATATTCATGTCTTAATCAAAAAATCCTATATTACTTGATAACGATACGTATACTTGCGTAGTACCCAATATAAATATATTTAAATTAAAAAATTTAATTCTTATTTTTTTTCAGGGTCAAGTTTTTGGTTTTGTTGCAAAATAAGAAAATATAAGTGAAAAATACCATAAGAACTATTGATATACTGTGCATAAGCATTAGGTATCAAAGGATCAAATTTTTGGAAACGTTGTCGGGGAAGAAAATTAAGTAAATTTCTATTTTTAGAAAGTCTTATTTAAACTTTAAATGTTGTATCTTATTTTGTATGTTTTATTTTATTTTATTTTTATTTTATGTTAGTGTATGCATAGTTCAGGTTTTGAAGGACTAGTGCCCTACGATTCTGAATTAGAAAGAATTATTAGAAAAATTAGAATAACCAAAATATTAAAAATCTTAAAAAAATCTAAAAAAATTATAGAAATGACAAACCAAAATAATAAAAATGTTGAAATTCATCAAGAGTTTAGACCTTTAAGAGATTATGTCAACCCACCTGTACATGAACTTCATTGTAGTATTCAAAAACCTAGTGTAGTGGCTAATTCATTTGAGCTTAAACCTGCTATTGTCCAAATGATATCAAATAATCAATTTGGGGGATCACCGACTGAAGATCCAAATTTACATCTTACCAATTTTCTAGAATTGTGTGCTACATTTAAATACGATTGTGTTTCAGATGATGCCATAAGACTTAAGTTATTTCCTTTCTCACTGAGGGATAAAGCTAAGATGTGGTTGAATTTGTTAGCACCTAGATCTATCAGAACTTGGGGTGATTTAGCACAAAAATTCATTACTAAATATTTTCCACCATAAAAAACTGTGAAGCTTAGAAATGATATTACATATTTTAATCAGTTTGAAGGGGAATCTATTTATGAGGCATGGGAATGATTTAAAGAACTCTTAAGAAAGTGTCCACACCATTGTATACCAGATTGGTTAATAATTCAAACATTTTATAACGAATTAATTAGTTCTCTTATATCTATTATCGATGTTGTTGCTGGTGGTTCATTGATGTCAAAACCATTTCATGACGCTTATGCTTTAATTGAAGCGATGTCTATCAATAATTTTCAATGGTCTTCTGAGAGGGTGAATCCAAAGAAAGTAGCCAATGTTCATGAAACTGATGCATTTACTATGTTAACAAATCAAGGTTCTGCAATTTTAAGGAAGTTAGACCAATTTGGAATGAAATTTTCTCAACAAATTTCCATGATTGAAGAGAATTCATTAGGCTAAATGGTAGATTCTCAAGCATCATTAGAGACTTTGAATGTCATAAGCAAAATAACCTATATTCCAATTATTATAACCCAAGTTGGAAGAACCATCCTAACTTTAACTGGAATAACAATTCGGGTGGTAATAATCAGCAATGGGGGAACAAACCAAGTAAACCCATTGGGAAACTGGAATAACCAAGGGAATAATAATTATAGATCTACTTGTCCTCCAGGTTTCAACAATAATACAAAATTTAAGGATAAGAAGTTGTCTATAGAAGAAGTTGTGTTACAAATGGGTAATCAGTTACAAAGTCAAGGAGCTACAATTAGAAATATTGAGAATCAGCAAATTGTAAGTTCATTAAGTAATAGATCCCAAGAAACACTTCCTAATAATACTGAATCAAATCCAAAAGACCAGAATAAAGAACAAGTTAAAGTCGTACAACTTAGAAGCGGAAGAGAGTTGAAGGTAGGGTTCAAAAAGAGATTGAAGTATAGAGAGAAGAAATTGAAGAATCAAAAGAGGACGCTCTGAAAGATTCTGAAAGACCTATTTCTCCGCAAAAAAATTGATTTAGAAAGACCACCACCTCCATTTCCTCAGAGAATTTGACAACAAAAGTTGGATAAGCAATTTTCAAAATTTCTGGAAATATTTAAGAAGCTTACAATCATGTCAACAAAAGTTGGATAAGCAATTTTCAAAATTTCTGGAAATATTTAAGAAGCTTATAATTAATATTCCTATTAGTTGAAGCCTTATAACAAATGTCTAGTTATATAAAATTTATGAAGGATATTCTCAACAGGAAGTTTGAAGATAATGAGACTGTTGCACTTAGTGAGGAGTGCAGTGCTATAATTCAGAAGAAAAAGGAAGTTTGAAGATAATGAGACTATTGCACTTAGTGAGGAGTGCAGTGCTATAATTCAGAAGAAAGCTTCATGAAAAGCTTAAAGATCTTGATAGCTTTGCAATTCTATGTGCAATAGGAGACAAATTTTATGGGAAAGCTTTATGTGATTTAGGTGCAACAATTAACCTTATGCTATTATTAATATTTAAAAGATTGGGATTAGGAGAAATAACCCCTACTACTGTAACTCTGTAGTTACCAAATTGTTCAATAACCTATCCTAAAGGAGTTATAGAAGATGTCCTAGTGAAAGTGGATCAACTTATCTTTTCTATTGATTTCATTGTGCTAGATATGGAGGAAGATAAAGAGATACTTATCATTTTGGGAAGACTTTTCCTAGCCGCAGGGAGAGCAATGATAGATGTGCAGAAAGGGGAATTAACAATGCTCTTCAATGATAAAACTATTACTTTTAACATTTCAAAATCAATGAAATACCCTGCAAAAGGTAAAGATGATGAATGTTATAGAATGGATGTTATAATATTCTGAGCGAATTCCATTTCAAGACTAATTATGAAGAAAAATCTGAAGTAAAAGATTTGGAACACGAGCAAGAAGAGGAATTAGATCAATGTAAAGATCTTTTTAAGGAAGAATTTGGAACACGAGCAAGAAGTAGAATTAGATCAATGTGTAAACCTTTTTAATGAAGATTCAAGTTTGGAACATAAGCAAGAAAAGGAATTAGATTGATATGTAAACCTTTTTAAGGAAGATTCAAATTATGTTCAAGAAAGTTTTGAAATTTTAGACATGATATGAAAAGATCAATCATTTTGTCAATCTATTGAAAAACCTCCAAAATTTGAGTTGAAATTAATTCCTGAACATTAAAAATATGTCTTTTTAGGAAATTCCTCTACTATACCTATTATAATTTCCTCGAAGTTAACAAACGAAGAAGAAGAAAGCTGATGAAAATTATAAAAATTTTAAGAAAGCCTTCGGATGGACAATTACTGATATTAAAGGAACAGTCCTTCAATTTATATACATAAAATTAATTTGGAAGAAAACTGCAAACCCAGGGCTGATCCACAAAGGAGATTGAATCCTCTTATGAAAGAAGTTGTTAAGAAAAAAATTTTAAAGTGGTTAGATGATGGAATTACCTACCCTATTTCAGATAGTGTATGGGTTAGTCCAATTCACTGTGTTCCTAAGAAAGGAAGAGTAATTGTAACTGTGAATGAGCATAATGAGTTAATACCTACTAGAAAAGTTATAGGGTTGCAAATATGCATTGATTTTAGAAAATTAAATCTTGTCACTAGGAAAGATCATTTTTCACTACCCTTTCTAGATCAAATGCTATTTTATGGATGGATATATCAGTTATCACCAAATTCAAATAACTCCTGATGATCAAGAGAAAACAACATTTACCAGTCCTTATGGTACTTTTCTTTTAGAAGAATGTCCTTTGGTTTATGTAATGCCTCTGCTACATTTCAAAGATGTATGATGACAATTTTTTGTGATTTAATTGAAAAAGGGATTGAAGTCTTTATGGATGACTTTTTAGTATTTGGAACTTCATTTGACTCATGATTAGAACATTTATTTAAAGTTCTTAAGCACTGTGAAGAAACAAATTTAGTCCTTAATTGGGAAAAATGCCAATTTATGGTAGTAGGAGGAATTGTATTAGATCATCAAATATCAGAAAATGGTATGGAAGTAGATCCTGCTAAAATTTAAGTGATCGCTAATTTACCTTATCCAACAAATGTAAAGGAAATTAGGAGTTTTTAAGGACATGTTGGATTCTACAGGCGATGTATTAAGGACTTTTCTAATATTGCTAAGCCTTTATGCCATTTACCAGAGAAAGATGTAATTTTCAATTTTGATGAGGAATGCCTAAAAGCTTTTAAATTATTAAAAAAATAATCACTGCACCAATTATAGTTCACCAAATTGGGAAAAACCTTTTGAACTTATGTATGATGCAAGTGATTATGCTATTGGAGTTGTTTTAAGAAAAAAATATGATAAAATTTTTAAAGTTATTTACTATACTAGTAAAACTCTTAATGAAACTCGAATTAATTATACAACAACTGAAAAAGAGTTATTAGCAATAGTATATGCCTTTAATAAATTTAGATCATATTTGATTGGAACTCATATAGTGCATACAGATCATTCTGCTATTAAGTACTTAATGAAAAAGAGGGATATTAAACCGAGACTTATAAGATGGATTCTTCTTTTACAAGAATTTGATTTTGAAAAAGTAGATCAGAAGGGAACTGAAAATCAAATTGTTGATCATTTGTCCAGACTTGAATTAGAAAAACCACTTTGTTTTGAAAAAGAAATTAATGAATAATTTCCAGATGGAAAATTGTTCACTGTAAATGAGTGGTGTGTTCCGTGGTATGTTGACATTGTGAACTATGTTGTTAGTGAACTTAAACCCTATGGAATGACATACTAACAAATGAGGAAATTTATTTCTGAAGCTAAGACTTATTTTTTGGATGATCCATATTTATATAAACAAGGAAATGATCTAATCATTCAAAAATGTGTACCATTAGAGGAAACTTATGAAATTATCCAAAAATATCATAATTTTGATTTTGGGGGACATTTTGGTGTTGATAAAACAACATACAAAATTATACAATCTGGATTTTATTGGCCCACAATTTTTAGAGATGTTAATGTTTATATCAAAACTTGTGATAGATGTCAAAGAGTAGGCAATATTTCTAGAAGAAATGAGATGCCCCTCAATTATATGTGATAGCGACTTTATATATGTTTAAAAATATAAGTATTTAATACTGCTACTAGAAGATTTAATTCCTCAGCAACGACGCCAAAAACTTGACAGTGACTTTATATATGCTTAAAAATACAAGTATTTAATACTGCTGCTAGAAGATTTAATTCCTCAACAACGACACCAAAAACTTAACAAAGGTTATAGATTCGATAAAGATGTATATATATAATATTCAATAATGGTAAAGTCACACTTATCAATGCAAGTATACGTATCGCTCAAGTAATATAGGGCTCTAATGGAATCCTAGATATCGATCCCACAGGAGGTAGTTTAGAATTATGGACTAAGACCTTAGAAAAGCAATACTTTAATCACAACAACGACGTTTAATTTGCTTATCTGTCACTAATAGGCAGTTTAGAACTAGAACTAAGATTTTAGAAAATCACTACTTAATCACAACAATACAATTCAAATTGCTTATCTGTCAGTGATAGACAATTGACATAAATATGTAATTTTAATAACTCTTAAATAACAAATTATACTAATAAAGTTTTTAATGTGATATTCAATATATAAGAAAACATCATTCTCCTTGTCAAGAAATTATTGTGAATGGATAAAGTGAATCAGTTCAAATTGTATTGTGCTAAATAGGAGCATACCTATTCTTTACCCTTTGGTCCAAGCATAAAGAACATTAACTAATCCTGCGCTTGTTTACTGAATCTGCGGCTAGGCTGGGAGGATACCGGCTCTCACTTCAGAGCTCCCACATTCGCTTTTTTACTGAATCTGCGGCTAGGCTGGGAGGATACCGGCTCTCACTTCGGAGCTCCCACGTTCCTCTCACCTGAGGGCTAACATCTACACTTCAGCACCCAAAGGATAGGACCGAATTAGGGATTTTAGTATGTCACTCTAAAATCTCCAATTAACCTGAGGGCTAACAAAGCTGGGAGGATACCGGCTCTCACTTCGGAGCTCCCACGTTCCCCTCACCTGAGGGCTAACATGTCTGGGAGGATACCGGCTCTCACTTCGGAGCTCCCACGTTCCCCTCACCTGAGGGCTAACATCAGAGGATACCGGCTCTCACTTTGGAGCTCCCACGTTCCCCTCACCTGAGGGCTAACATCTACACTTCAACACCCAAATGATAGGATTGAATTGGGGATTTTAGTCTATCACTCTAAAATCTCCAATTCTAAGCCCGATAATTTTATTTCCCTATTTCAATTGAGGATTTTAGTCTGTCACTCTAAAATCTCCAATTCTACGCCCGATAATTTTATTTCCTAGGCTGGGAGGATACCGACTCTCACTTTGGAGCTTTCACGTTCCCCTCACTTGAGGGCTAACATCTACACATCAGCACCCAAACGATAGGACCGAATTAGAGATTTTAGTCACTTGAGGGCTAACATCTACACTTCAGCACCCAAATGATAGGATCGAATTGGGGATTTTAGTTTGTCACTCTAAAATCTCCAATTCTACGCCCCGATTCTGTGGCTAGGCTGGGAGGATACCGGCTCTCACTTCGGAGCTCCCACGTTCCCCTCACCTGTTTACTGAATTTGTGGCTAGGCTGGGAGGATACCGGCTCTCACTTCGGAGCTCCCACGTTCCCCTCACCTGAGTGCTAACATCTACACATCAGTACCCAAACGATAGGACTGAATTGGGGATTTTAGTCTGTCACTGAGGCTAGGCTGGGAGGATACCGGCTCTCACTTCGGAGCTCCCACGTTCCCCTCACCTGAGGGCTCGTAGCTAGGCTGGGAGGATACCGGCTCTCACTTCGGAGCTCCCACGTTCCCCTTGCCTGAGGGCTGACTAGGCTGGGAGGATACCGGCTCTCACTTCGGAGCTCCCATGTTCCCCTCGCCTGAGGGCTATTAGGCTGGGAGGATACCGGCTCTCACTTCGGAGCTCCCACGTTCCCCTCGCCTGAGGGCTAAAAGCTGGGAGGATACCGGCTCTCACTTCGGAGCTCCCACGTTCCCCTCACCTGAGGGCTAACATGTCTGGGAGGATACCGGCTCTCACTTCGGAGCTCCCACGTTCCCCTCACCTGAGGGCTAACATCAGAGGATACCGGCTCTCACTTTGGAGCTCCCACGTTCCCCTCACCTGAGGGCTAACATCTACACTTCAACACCCAAATGATAGGATTGAATTGGGGATTTTAGTCTATCACTCTAAAATCTCCAATTCTAAGCCCGATAATTTTATTTCCCTATTTCAATTGAGGATTTTAGTCTGTCACTCTAAAATCTCCAATTCTACGCCCGATAATTTTATTTCCTAGGCTGGGAGGATACCGACTCTCACTTTGGAGCTTTCACGTTCCCCTCACTTGAGGGCTAACATCTACACATCAGCACCCAAACGATAGGACCGAATTAGAGATTTTAGTCTGTCACTCTAAAATCTCCAATTCAACACCCGATAATTTTATTTTCCTATTTATTTCCTCGCCTGAGGGCTAACATCTACACTTCAGCACCCAAACGATAGGACCAAATTGGGGATTTTTCTGTCACTCTAAAATCTCCAATTCTACGCCTGATAATTTTATTTCCCTATTTATTTTCACCCAACTTCCAATTGTCACTCTAAAATCTCCAATTCTACGCCCGATAATTTTATTTCCATATTTATTTGCACCCAAATCTGAGGGCTAACATCTACACTTCAGCACCCAAACAATAGGACCGAATTGGGGATTTTAGTCTATCACTCGAATATCTCCAATTCTACGCCCGATAATTTTATTTCTCTATTTATTTGCACCCAACTTCCAAGGGCTTTGACCTCCNACTATTGGAACATCTCTAACCTCCAGGACCTCTTCAATTTTAGGCTAAAGTCTTCTTTTAAAGATATGGATGAGTTTTTTCAAGAGTTGTCTAAGCATCCCTCCAAAAATTGTCCACATTCAATGCACTTTTGGACATAACCGTCGATCTCGTCGTCGGCGGCCTCGAGGGCGCCGTTAGTGGGCCTTCTAAATTATTAAATCTGGAGTCTCGGGAAATTCTCGTCGTCGACGCCGTTGGACTCGTCGTCGGCGTCGTTGGACTCGTCGTCGACGCCCTAGTTCAAATCTTCACATTTTGGTCATTTTCGCTCCAAATTCGCTCCTTCTTTCATCGTTTTGCTCCAATTACCCTAATTCTTCATTCGTGCAACAAAACATAAAAAAATATCTTTCTTTATAGTGCAATATCATAAAAAATAGTGTAAAATAAGTATGAAAATCTCAACATATTTTTCTGTGGTCCAAATCCCCCAAACTTAACTATTACTTGTCCTCAAGTAATTTTAGTACTATATAAAAGTTATGATCTATGATAATAAAGTTTTAGTTCAAAAATACTATAAGTTTGATCTAAATAAATATCATAGTGAGATTTTCAGAAAAAATTCATGTAATTAAATTAACTCTGTATCTACATGATTATCTAGTCATCAAGTTTAGGAGTTCTAGTTTTCTATTCATTTCAAGAATGACCATATGTTGTAATATTAAGTCACTTAGAATATTCAAATGATAGGAAATTCATGAGAACACTACTAGTAAAAGATCTAATCCATAAATATAAATTCAGGAATGTATTTTGGTTTTCCCTTTAGGTAGGTCCAGTGAAGCCAATTTTTGATTAGGCATATCCTCAAGCTTCTCCTCACTTTCATATTTTTTTTTCTTTCTTTTCTTTTCTCTTTTTCATTTGGATGGCTTTTAATCCTATATATTTTTCTTTTCTTTTCAGGGATTGTTATCAATCCTTTAATTCTCTTTTTTCAAGTGAGGATTGCTATATCTAGATAGCCTTTAATGATTTTGAACATCACATTTCTTTCACTAAATTTGAAACTCAAAGCATTCCTTTACCTTATAAATATTCCATAGCTTTTACATCATTGAGCCCAATCTGTTCTTCTCAAATGAATTTTCAGATTCTTAATACTTCAAAATATAGTTTCATTTACTTTAAATAGTTAACTATAGTCTTATTCTCTTATACTAAATATCTTTAATCTACAAAATTAATTTTCATTACAAAAATATTCTTTTAAATCTAACATAATATTTAAATAGCTACAAAATATTGTTACTTGAATTAAATTCACTACATAAAATCATATTAATAATTTTTGAAAATATTTAAATAGAGAACAAAATAGTTAATCTTTTTCTTTCCTACCCAAAACTTAAATTTTTCAATATAAAATGATACGGGTGGAAAGAAAAACTCTAAATATAAATCATACCTCAGTATTTTAGGCATTTTCATCAGTCTAAAATTTTTGCAGTCCTCAAAATTTCTTCTTCACCTGGTCTGTAACATTAGGAGCTTTCTATACATATAAATCATTAGAGAAATTGCTGGATAATGAAATTTTGAAATAAGTACAAAACTAAACATTAAACAAACACAATATTTCACTAACACTAATACTAAACAAAACACTTACAATTAAAATGCAAAATAAAAATCACATCACATTACAATTTAACAAATTTAAACTACCACACCAACAATTATAACAATAATTAAAATTATCCAATTACAATAATAAAAATAAAAGTACAAAAAAACATTTGTTTCTATTACAAAAATTATAAACATAAAAGTAAAAGTACATCATTTACATTCATATATCAAAATCCCATAATATATCTTTGTCTCCTTGGTCAGCAGGTGGATTGGGTTGATACTGAGTATAATGGGGGATTCAGGAAATGTAACATCAGGCTCACCTCTGTAGTGTCGGGTCTGAGCTTCATAATAAGCTATCTCAAACTCAGAATGCCTCTGTAGTTACTCACTATCACAATCATGTCGACGTTCTAAACCTCCAATCTTTTCATTTATTAATTCTATACTCTTTCGCTGCAAGGTCAACTCATTCATTAAATCAGTCAGGGTAGGGGAACTAGAAGAAGGAAGGTCATAACTAGTACAGGGGACAACTCTACTAGTAGAAGGTTCTTGACTCCTACTTCCAGTTCTCCATTTTTCTTCGGATTCATATGTCTTTAAATTAGCTTTAATAATGGGTTTCATAGGGTAAACCCATTCCTCATCATCTCTAGCTTTTACTCTAGAAAGTTGGCAAAGTACATAAATAAGGCCAGGATGTCCTAGACCTCCACTTGTTTCACTCCTTGTCGTACTCAATATATTCTTAAAAATGATTCTCCCCACATTTATATTTTTATTATTCTGAATACAAAAATTTAGAATAGCTCTATCTCTTATTACCTCACTATGGTGATAAGTCGGTAACAGAGTAGAGGAAATAAAATAGTGCCACACTTTAGATGTGGCATTCAACATGGAAGTAGAAAAATTTACCTGTTCTCGTTGCTTAATCTTCCATGTTCCTTTCCCATCAGTGAGAAAGTTGATCACATCCTTCAGTGGGCCTTCAATAGCACTGAAGGTTTCATAATGGCAGTTGTAAGAGTCTGGGACTTCATAAAAGATGTTAATGTGGACGACACTAAATTCAACAGAAAATCCCCGCACTTGAACGATTTCGTCCTCAGAATAGAACACGTTGGAATAAATTTTTTTTACAATATTTGCAGCTGCCTTATTGGTTGTGTAACAGAAGTTTTCTCACCTCCGTTCGGTAATAACTCATTCAATTTCTTATCCCGGACTCTCAAAAACTCGATCTTGTATATATTTCTTTCCTTCAAACACTGAAGTAAATCTCGATTGAGCCTTCGCATTGACGAAGCGAGACTCATCAAACTCAAGTCGCCTCTTTTGTCGTGGAGCCATTTCAATCTAATCAAAATTATAGAAAAATTCCAAAATATACTTCAAATATGCAAATAATGGCTTCCAAGGGTGATTCTAAGAGTTCAAAACTAAGTTCTATGAATTTCTTCCCAATATTTTCTTCACATTCTCAAATTTTTTGGGTTCTCTCAATGTGGAAGAAATTCATGGTGAAAATCAAACATTTTTAGTTTGGAGTGAAGCTCTTACCAAGAGATG
>JXCR01136911.1:52040-132939 GCA_002079205.1 Phalaenopsis hybrid cultivar
TTCCAATTTTTCTCTATGGATCCAATTTTTATGATGATTCAAGGGTAAATAAGAGTAGTTGAGTTCAATACTACCACAAACTAATGATAAATTCAAATAAAACTACTATAATTACAATAAAAATAATGATAATTATGGGTTGCCTCCGATAAAGCGTTTGGTTTTACGTCGTCAGCCCGACCTATTCAGGTATTATTCAGGTTGGCTGATCATTAAAACCTCTTTAAAATTTGATCTTTTATCCTCAAAATATGGTTTTAATCTGTGTCCATTTACTTTAAATCTATTTCCAGCCTTTTGATCTTCAATTTCAACAGCTCCGTAAGTATAAACTTGAGTCACAGTAAAGGGTCCTACTATCTTCTGATCTTCAATTTCAATAGCTCCGTAAGTATAAACTTGAGTCACAGTAAAGGGTCCCAAGAGACTTCAATTTTAGGGAATAACTTCAGTCTTATCTTGTAAAGCAAAACTTCTTATCCTGGTTCAAAGTTCTTCTGGTTAATCTTTTGATCATGCCATAACTTTAGTTTCTCCTTATAAATTATGTCGTTATCATAAGATTCATTTCTTAATTCTTCCAATTCATTCAATTGTAACAATCTCTTCTTACCATCATCTTTCAAATTATAATTAAATTCTTTAATCGCCCAATATGCTTTATGTTCCAATTCTACTGGTAAGTGACAAGTCTTTTCAAAAATCAGCCTGTAAGAAGTCATTCCAATAGGAGTTTTATAGGCAGTCCTGTAAGCTCATAATGCGGTATCCAGTCTAGTGGACTAATCTACTCTACTAGATTTTACAGTCTTTTCAAGTATTTGTTTAATCTCTTTAGTAGAAACTTCAGCTAACCCACTAGTTTGAGGGTGATAGACAGTAGAAATTCTATGAAAATATTAAACTTTTCCTCCAATCTCTGAATGTTTTATTCCTAAAATGGGATCCTCCGTCAGTAATGATCATTCTAGGCATTCCGTATCTAGTGAAAACATTTTTCAATAAAAATCTTGAAACACTTTTAGCGTCACAACGAGGTAAAGCTTGTGCTTCAATCCACTTTGAAACGTAGTCCACTGCAATTAATATATATAAGTTCCCAAATGAAGGAATAAATGGTCCCATGAAATCAAATCCCCAAACATCAAAGATCTCAACTTCTAACATGAAATTCAGAGGCATTTCATTTCTTCTAGATATATTGCCTACTCGTTGACATCGATCACAAGTTTTTATGTATCTATAAACATCTCTAAAGATAATATGCCAATAGAATCCAGCTTATAAAATTTTATAAGCAGTTTTATCAATCCCAAAATATCCTCCAAATTCAGATATGACATTTCTGAATGATTAGATCAGTTTCTTCATAAGGTACACATGTCTTCCAAATTCAGAATCATGACATTTCTAAATGATCAGCTCAGTTTCTTCATAAGGTACACATCCTTCAAATTCAAAATCATGACATTTCTGAATGATCAGCTCAGTTTCTTCATAAGGTACACATCTCAAAAATTCAGAATCATGACATTTCTGAATAATTAGTTCAGTTTCTTCATAAGGTACACATCTTCTCATAATAGTATCTTTACATTGTTTATATAAATAAGGCTCATCCCAAAAATATGTTTTTACATCATGAATAAATTTTCTTTGTTGTTTCAATGTTAGCATCGGTGGCAAAATATCACTTACAATATAATTAACAATATCAACATACCATGATATTTTTCACTCATTAATATTATAAAGTTTTTCATCAGGGAAGTTGTTTGTAATTTCATTGTCGGTGTCAGAAAGTTCATGGTTTTTTAATATCGACAAATGATCATTAATTTGATTATCAGTTCCCTTTCTATCAATAACCACAAGATCAAATTCTTGCATCAAAAGCATTCAACTAATTAACCTTGGTTTGACACCCTTCTTTTGCATTAGATATTTAATAGCATAGTGATTAGTGTGCACAACACATTTACTCCCAATTAAATAAGATCTAAATTTGTCTAAAGCATAAACAATAGTCAGTAACTCTTTTTCAGTAATAGTATAGTTAATTTGAGCATCATTAAGGGTTTTACTAGTGTAGTATATAACTTTTAAAATCTTTTTATACCTTTGTCCAAGAACAACTCCAATAGCATAATCACTAGCATCACACATCAGTTCAAATGTTCCCAGTTATGTGAAACTATAATAGGGGCTGTGATTAATTTTTTCTTTAATTACTCAAAGGCTTTAGTTAGGTGAAACTATAATAGGGGTTGTGATTAATTTTTCCTTTAATAACTCAAAGGCATCAAGGACTGCTCCAATAGCATAATCACTAGCATCACACATCAGTTCAAATGGTTTCTCCCAGTTAGGTAAAACTACAATAACATAATCACTAGCATCGCACATCAGTTCAAATGGTTTCTCCCAGTTAGGTGAAACTATAATAAAGGGTCGTGATTAATTTTTCTCTTAATAACTCAAAGACATTTAAATAGCTTTCAGTAAACTCAAATTTCTTGTCCTTTTCTAAAATGTGATTAATTTTTCTTTTAACAACTCAAAGGCATTTAAACAGCTTTCAGTAAATTCAAATTTCTTATCCTTTTCTAACTATTCACTAGCCTCACACATCAATTCAAATGGTTTCTCCCAGTTAGGTGAAACTATAATAGGGGCTGTGATTAATTTCTTCCTTTAATAACTCGAAGGCATTTAAACAGCTTTCAGTAAATTCAAATTTCTTGTCCTTTTCTAAAAGACATTTAAACAGTTTTCAGTAAATTCAAATTTCTTGTCCATTTCTAAAAGTTGGCATAAATTTTTAGTAATTTTTTAAAAAGCTTTAATGAAACGCCTGTAAAATCCAACATGTCCAAGAAAACTCCTAACCTCTCTTAGATTAGTAGGAGGTGTTAGTTTAGATATAACTTGAATTTTTGCAGGGTCTGCTTCCATACAATTTTCCAAAATTTTATGCCTTAATACAATTTCTCCTGCAACCATAAATTGACATTTCTCCCAAATTGGAACTAATTTAGTTCTTTCGCATGACTCCAAAACTTTTTCAAGATAATTTAAGCATGCATCAAATGATGTTCCAAGTACAGAGAAATCATCCATAAGTACTTCCAATCTATCATCAATTAACTTACTAAATATCGATATCATACATCTCTAGAATGTTGCAGGTGCATTACATAATCCGAAAGGTATTCTTCGAAAAGCAAAAGTTCCAAAAGGACTAGTAAATGTTATCTTTTCTTGATCCTCAGCAGCAATAAGAATTTGATGGTAACCGGTATATCCATCTAAAAAACAAAAATACTTGTGCCCGGCAAGTCTATCTACTATTTGGTCTAAAAATGGTAAAGGGAAGTGATCTTTCCTAGTGGCAGTGTTTAACTTTTCTATAATCAATGAAAATATACCACCCAGTAACTTGTCTAATAGGTATTAATCCATTATTCTCTTTTTTTTCAACATTTACTCCTTCTTTTTTAGGAACACAATGAATTGGACTTAATCAAGCACTGTCTGAAATAGGATATATAATTTCAGTGTCTAACCATTTCAAAATTTTCTTCTTAACTACTTCTTTCATCATTGGGTTTAATCTTCTTTGTGGATCAACTCTTGGTTTATATTGTTCATCTAGTTTAATTCTGTGCATACAGATCGAAGGACTAATTCCCTTAATATCAGCTAAAGTCCAACAAAAAGCTTTCTTATATCTTTTTAATGTATCCAACAGTTTTTGTTCTTGTAAATCATTTAATTCTGAAGATATAATAACAGGTAATGTAGACGAGTCTCCCAGAAACACATACTTCAAGTGGTTAGGCAATATTTTTAACTCAAGTTCATGTGGTTTTATAATTGACGGAACTAGATTATTCTCAGCATTTTCTATAATATCCAGCATCTCAAATCTTTCCTGAACATAATCTGATTCTTCATTTTCTATTTCATCCAAAATAACTTCATCACTATCTTCAAATTGTTCTTTCTCTTCAAAATGATNAAGAGATGTTCAAATATGGTGTTTAAATGCCTTGAAATCGCCCCCAAATCGAAGATCTCTCAAGCCCTAGGTCAAAAATTGCTTTCTTTTTTAGAGGAAGGGAATGATGAATAATGGCGGTTGATTGGTCAAAATCGTGGTTGAAGGTGTTTTTTTTAAATCTCACCGTCGGCGGGGTCTTCGGCGCCGTCAGCGCGCTCTATTGAAATTATATCCTAAGTCTCGGGAAAAGTCCGACATCTACGGCGTCAAGGGTGCCGTTGGTGGGCTCTATTGAATTGGCTCAATTTCCAGATTTTTGCGATTTTGATCAATTTCAAGCCTCAATGACATCCGTTCAATCATTATAGACATAATTTTCAGTGATTAAATGATGTATTTATCACAAATAAACTTTCACAACACAAAACATCACAATTATATATAAATTCCAAGGGTTACAATATATGTTACACAATACACCTAAGTTTGGCATTTTCTCAACCTTAATACATCAATTCAGCGTCGCAATCCAAGCCACAACACTCAAAACGCTAAAAACAAACATCCTATGCTCAGTCTCAACTATACAGAGATCTAATAACATAACTCTAAAGCAAAACAAATGCAAATTTCAAATCAAATTACACACATAGATAGACAGGTAGCAATGTAAATCTACTATTCTTCAGATTCAATACTATATTCTCCTCTGAGATCATCCATTGATTGCACATGAACGAAGATATTATAGAAGAGTCGGTATGGAAATTCTTCAGTAAAATCCTCTTCTATCAATTTCATCCTTCTCATCAGTCATATCAAACTATCTTCAATATGTCCAGAGTGCTCAAAATGCTCTTTCATCCTCCAGTCTGATGATCGAAGAAATCAGAGATATTATTATTTGCATTCATAACATTTTGTACCTCTTACTCCAATTTCTTGATTTAGCGCAGGATTACTAGTGTCTTGTTCGGAACTAAAGGTTGAATAGGTAGTGAATTCTGAGACGATATATCCACCATAATAGTCATATCATTTTCATCTTCATTGGCTGGAAATCTCTCAGTTGGGTCCAAAGGCTTCCAAGGTAGAAGTATCTTTTCTCAATTTTCATAAGATACTTGGAACTGACTGCAAAGTAAGAAAATTGTTGAAGGATGTCCAAGCCATAAGTTGATCCATGAATGATCAGGCTAAAAATAGACTTCACAATTATAGATCCAATATCGATCGACAGTCCCATTTGGATGCAGTAATTCAGAATAGCACTTTCCTTAGAAACTTTACCGATCTTCATCGTCGGTAACAATTTTGCAGAAATGAAGAAGTGCCAGTGTTTAGAAACAGGATTTAGAAGTGTCACAGAAAAACTAACATACTCGTTTTCTCTCATTTCCCAGTCTTCAGTTTCGTCCGTTAAATATTGGTAAATTTCTTTCATCTGGTTTCTTGTTGGGATGAAATTGGAATAATGACAGACAGGAACATTCTCAATCATATATAACTCATTGATCCGTACAGGAGTAAAAGTTATCCATCCACCTCGCACATAGACGACTCCCTGGTTGATTCCATGCAAATTAACATAAAATTCTTTCACCACAGGAACAACCACGACGGCGGTAGTGTAGCACAACACTTCCCATCTTCGCCGCACTATCATTTCTTCAATTGTCGTCGATGGATTATTCAATCCTTGATTTACGAATCCTCGTTCCTTGATTAATCTTTTCTTTGCCAGTACCTTGTTAAAGATTCGCTGTGCTTCCGCACTAATGAACTTTCTCCGATTGAACACTCGCATTATATGGTTTTGATGGGAATTGGACGCCATAGAGATGAATTTGGTGGAGTTTCACTTCATTTTTGTGGAAATATGAACTCAGGAATTGAATTTGGAAGTTTAAAAGGGGTAACTCCCGCCTAAAACCGCCAAAACCCGCCCATTCAAACTCTAGAAACTGCCATCCCGACAATCTCGTTGTTGGCGGCATCGAGGGTGCCATCGAAAAGCCTTTAGAATTTAATTTCTTGGACTCTCAAAAAAAACCCGCCGTCGGCGGCGCCATCNGTCGATAACACACGGTACAGTGAAACTGCCTGGATCTTTTAATTTTTCAGGAAGTTTTTTCTGAATAATTGCACTACACTCTTCGCTAAGTGCAACAGTTTCATTATCAGTGAACTTCCTTTTCTTGTTTAGAATATCTTTCATGAATTTCACATAATTGGACATTTGCTCTAAAGCTTCTACGAAGGGAATATTTACCGTTAAATTTCTTAAGAATTTCTAAAGAATTGAAAAATTATTTATTCTGTTTGTGTTGCTTCAATCTTTGAGGAAATGTTGGTTGAGGTTTCTCCACAGTAATTTTCATTGGAGTAGGTGGATATTCTAAATCTGGGTATTCATGATCATTTTCTTTTTCTGTATCCACTTTCTCTTTTTCAGTTTCCGTTTCTTTCTGTACTCTTGCTTTCAATTCTTTTTCACTTTGTAATTGTATTTCTTTTATTTGTTCTTTTCCTTGATCTTTAGGATTTGGTTCTACAGTACTAGGAAAAGTTTCTAATGTTCGGTTACTAAGCACAGTAGCGATATGCCCTAATTGATTTTCAATATTCTTAATAGCAGTTTCTTGATTTTGTAACTGATTTCCTTGAATTTGTAATTGATTCCCCTGATTCTGCTTTTGTTGACTCATGTTTAATATCATCTCTTCCATAGAAAACTTCTTTTCCTTAATTTGAGTGTTACTGTTAAATCCTGGAGGATAAGAAGGTCTATAATACATTTTTTTGGTTGGATGAATGTCCTAATGGGTTTACTGAGTTGTTTGCCCATTGTTGATTTGTAGAACGGGTTGGATGAATTTCCTAATGAGTTCACTGGGTCGTTCACCCATTGTTGATTTGTAGAAGAATTGTTATTCCAATTAAATTTTGGATAATTCTTCCAGCCTGGGTTATAATAGTCTGAATAAGGATTGTTGGGTTTATTGATAGCATTTAAAGTCTCATACAAAGGTTGAACATTAACAAATTGCCCAGATGAATTCTCTTCCATCATAGTAGGTGTTGGAGAATAATTCATTCCATAATGATCTAAATTCTTTGATATTGCAACAATCTGCGAAGCAAACATAGATATTGCATTAGAATCATGGATACTTTTGATATTGCAGCAATCTGCAAAGCTAACATAGATATTGCAGCAGAATCATGGATACTAGCTATTATTGCAGTAATCTGCGAAGCTAACATAGATATTACATCAGAATCGTGGATACTAGCTACTCTTTTAGGATTTACCCTTTCAGAGGGCCATTGAAATTTATTGGTAGCCATCTCTTCTATTAATGAATAAGCCCCATCAAAAGGTTTTGACATTAAAGAACCACCAGCCGCAGCATCTATAATCGATCTAAGAGATCCCACTAATCCATTATAAAAAGTTTGAATTATTAACCAATCTGGTAACGAATGATGAGGGAACTTTCTAAGAAGATCTTTAAATCTCTCCCAAGCTTCATATATCGACTCTCCATCAATCTGAGAACGATGTTATGTCATTTCTAAGTTTAGCAGTTTTGGGTGGAGGGAAATATTTGGATATAAATTTCTGTGAAAGTGATGTTATGTCATTTCTAAGTTTAGCAGTTTCGGATGGAGGGAAATATTTGGATAGAAATTTCTGTGAAAGTTGGATCTTTAAATCTCTCCCAAGCTTCATATATTGACTCTCCATCAATCTGACAGAACGATGTTGTCATTTATAAGTTTAGCAGTTTTGGATGGAGGGAAATATTTGGATAGAACTTTCTGTGAAAGTTCTCCCCAGCTTTGGATGGAGGGAAATATTTGGATAGAAATTTCTGTGAAAGTTCTCCCCAAGTTCTAATACCTTGGATGGAGGGAAATATTTGGATAGAAATTTTTGTGACAGTTCTCTCCAAGTTCTAATAGTTATATATTGACTCTCCATCAATCTGACAGAATGATGTTATGTCATTTCTAAGTTTAGCAGTTTTTTATGGAGAGAAATATTTGGATAGAAATTTCTGTGAAAGTTCTCCCCAAGTTCTAATAGATCCAAGGAAATATTTGGATAGAAATTTTTGTGAAAGTTCTCCCCAAGTTCTAATAGATCCTGGTGGGAAATATTTGGATAGAAATTTCTGTGAAAGGTCATTTTTAGTTTAGCAGTTTTGGATGGAGGGAAATATTTGGATAGAAATTTCTGTGACAGTTCTCCCCGAAGTTCTAATAGATCCTGGTGCTAATAAGCTTCATATATTGACTCTCCATCAATTTGATAGAACGATGTTATGTCATTTCTAAGTTTAGCAGTTTTGGATGGAGGGAAATATTTGGACTGACAGAACGATGTTATGTCATTTATAAGTTTAGCAGTTTTGGATGGAGGGAAATATTTGGATAGAACTTTCTGTGAAAGTTCTCCCCAGCTTTGGATGGAGGGAAATATTTGGATAGAAATTTCTGTGAAAGTTCTCCCCAAGTTCTAATACCTTGGATGGAGGGAAATATTTGGATAGAAATTTTTGTGACAGTTCTCTCCAAGTTCTAATAGTTATATATTGACTCTCCATCAATCTGACAGAATGATGTTATGTCATTTCTAAGTTTAGCAGTTTCGGATGGAGGGAAATATTTGGATAGAAATTTCTGTGAAAGTTAATGTTATGTCATTTCTAAGTTTAGCAGTTTTGGATGGAGGGAAATATTTGGATAGAAAATTCCGTTCTAATAGATCCAGGTGCTAACAAATTTAACCACATCTTAGCCTTATCCCTAAGTGAAAAAAAAAAGTATAAGTCTAATAGCATCGTTTGAGACTCTATCATATTTAAAAGTAGCACATAGATAATTCTAACAACATCGTTTGAAACTCTATCATATTTAAAGGTAGCACACAATTCTAAAAAACTAGCGAGGTGTAAATTAGGATCTTCATTTGGTGTACCTCCGAATTGATTGTTTTGTACTATTTGGATAATAACATGTTTAAGCTCAAATGAATTAGCAGCTACATCAGGATTTTGAATAGATAAGTGAATTTCATCTATTGTAGGATTTGCATAATCTCGTAGGGGTCTAGATTCATGTTCATTTTCTATTCCTTGACTGTTCACGTTGTTTTCTATTGTATCAGAATTTCTAGGTTCTCTTCTCAATCTTCTAATTTTTCTAACATGCATTCTAATTCTGAATTGTAGGGTATAAGATTTTTAGGTCCAAATTTACGCATACAATTTGAAATCAGGCATAGAAAAATAATTAACTAAATATGAAAATAAGTTGCAATTCAAATAAAAATTTCCTAATAGTCCTAATTTGTCTGTTACTCTAATTATGATTCTTGTTTACTCCCGACAACGGCGCCAAAAACTTGACAGTAACTTTTTATATGCTTAAAAATATAAGTATTTAATACTGCTGCAAAAAGATTTAATTCCCCAGCAACGACGCCAAAAACTTGACAGCGACTTTATATATGCTTAAAAATATAAGTATTTAATACTGCTACTAGAAGTTTTAATTCCTCAACAACGACACCAAAAACTTAACAACGATTATAGATTCGATAAAGATGTATATATATAATTTTTAATAATGGTAAAGTCACACTTATCAACGCAAGTATACATATCACTCAAGTAATATAGGGCTCTAATGGAGTCCTAGATATCAATCCCACAGGGAGTAATATTAGAAGCTACGAACTAAGATTTTAGAAAATCACTACTTAATCACAACAATATAATTTAAATTGCTTATCTGTCACTAATAGACAATTGACATAAATATGTAATTTTAATAACTCTTAAATAATTAATTGTACTAATAAAGTTTTTAATGTGATATTTAATATATAAGAAAACATCATTCTCCGTGTCAAGAAATTATAGTGAATGGATAAAGTGAATCAGTTCAAATTGTATTGTGCCAAATAGGCACCTATTCTTTACCCTTTGGTCCTGACATAAAGAACATTGACTAATCCTACGCTTGTTTACTGACTATTCTTTACCCTTTGGTCCAGGCATAAAAAACATTGACTAATCCTACACTTGTTTACTGAATCTGCGTTTATCCTTTGGTCCAAGCATAAAGAATATTGACTAATCCTACGCTTGTTTACTGAATCTGCGGCTAGACTGGGAGGATACCAGCTCTCACTTCGGAGCTCCCACGTTCCCCTCGCCTGAGGGCTAACATCAGAGGATACCGGCTCTCACTTTGGAGCTCCCACGTTCCCCTCACCTGAGGGCTAACATCTACACACACCCAAACAATAGGACCAAATTAGTGATTTTAGTCTGTCACTCTAAAATCTCCAATTCTATGCCCGGTAATTTTATCTCCCTATATATTTGCACCCAACTTCCAAGGACTTTGACCTCTCTGAATCTTGGATGTAGTCTTCACTTTAGTTGTAAAACTCAACATATTTTAACAAATCAATTGGTCATATTAAAAGTAAATTAAGATCAAAGTGAAAAGATCATCACAGCTTTTTTAACATTTTCATGGCTCAACCAATTCAAATCACAATTTCACAAATCTCAAGATAAGGAGAAAGACAGAGAAAACTACTCAGAACTCATGGGGAAGACACAACAAAACTCGGAATTCATATATGAATCGAAGTCATATAAACTATAATAAGTAAATAACACTTATCTCTACCCAAACAAACTCCTCAAAGTTCCTTTGAATCTCTTCCTTTCTTTACAGCACAAAAATTCCTCTTCAAAGCGACAAGGAAGAAGAAATCTCTCACTTTCCCTCCACTCTTACAATATCTCGAAGAATTTCTCACAATTAGACTCTCTACACACTACTGGAACCTCTCTAACCTCCAGGACCTCTTCAATTTTCGGCCAAAGTCTTCTTTTAAAGATGTGGATGAGTTTTCCCAAGAGTTACCTAAGCATCCCTCCAAAAANAGGGCTCTTGGACGCTGTTCTAACCTTCCAACTCCTTGAACTCTTGAGCCTCCTCCTTTCCTTTTCGGCCAAAGTCTTCTTTTAAAGATGTGGATGAGTTTTCCCAAGAGTTACCTAAGCATCCCTCCAAATATCGTCCATATTCAACGCATCTTTGGAAATAACTGCTGATCTCGCTGTCGGTGGCCTCGAGGGCGCTGTCGGCGGACCTTCTAAATTATTTAATATGGAGTCTTGGGAAATTCTCACCGTTAGTGCCCTAGTTCAAATCTTTACACTTTGGTCCTTTTCGCTCCAAATTCGCTCCTTTTTGCATCTTTTTGCTCCAATGACCATAATTCATCATNGCTTTTTTGCTTCAATGACCCTAATTCATCATTCATGGAATAAAACATCAAAAATACCTTTCTTTAAAGTACAATATCATCAAATAAAAGTGTAAAATATGTATGAAAATCTCAACATATTTTCCTTTGGTCAATATGCTAGAAGTTAAAATATTTGATGTTTGGGGATTAGATTTCATGAGACCATTTATACCATATTTCAGAGATTTATATATTTTGTTAGCAGTGGACTATGTATCCAAATGGATAGAAGTTGTTGCTTTATCTCGATGTGATGCTCAAAGTGTTGCAAAATTTTTGAAAACAAACATATTTTGTAGATTTGGGATGCTGAGAGTTATCATTACTGATGGGGAAGTCATTTCAAAAATATCATTATGGAGAAGTTATTACAAAAATATCATATAAATCATAGGATTGCTAGAAGTTATCATTCTCAGACAAGTGGTTTAGCTGAATTATCTAATCAGGAAATTAAAAGAATTATAGAAAAATCTGTGAATCAAACAAAAATAGATTGGTCAGTCAAACTTGACTATGCTTTGTGGGCTTATAGGACTGCATATAGAACTCCTATAGGAATGTCCTCATATAGGCTAATATTTGGGAAAGCTTGTCACTTACCAGTTGAACTTGAAAATAAAGCATATTGGGCTATTAAAGAGTTTAATTATAATTTAAAAGATGCAGGTGAGAAAATATTGTTACAATTAAATGAGCTTGAAGAGATAAAGAATGAATCTTATGAGAGTGCTAAGATTTATAAAGAAAAGATGAAAATGTGGCATGATTGAAGAATTCTTACTAAAATTTTTCAGTCAGGGCAACAATTTTTGCTATATAATGCAAGGTTAAGATTATTTCCAGGCAAACTTAAGTCCGTGGATGGGCCCATTTTTGTGATAAAAGTTTATCCTTATGGAGCTGTGGATATTAAAGATCCTAATTCTGAGAAAATTTTTAAAGTGAATAGACACAGACTAAAACCTTATTATATAGGGGATCATCATAAATATAATGATGGAATGATGTTGGGTCAACCAGAATGAGCACTGGTTACATCGAGCTGACGACATAAAACCAAGCACTTTGTGGGAAGCAACCCATAGTTATCAGTGTCTTTGCTTTGATTGTTGTTTTGAGTCTGATTAAGAAATTTGGGGTAATATTTTTGAGTTTATTATGTGCTAGTAATGATTTTTAGACTTTATTTAGTGACCTAGATATGTTAGAATGAGAATTTGGACGTTAAGTTGACTGGTGCAAAAATTTGCACTGACGCTTAAGCGTCAGATCCGGCATTTAAGCGCGGTAATTTAATCACATGTGCAAATTTCAATTTCTAGTAGGTGTAACTACAATTTAGTTGGAATAAAAGTGTCTTGGCAGTTTTTAGTTGTGCCTAGAAGTTATGAGGGGGAATTAGGCCTATAAATAGAAGGGGTTTGTGAAGGAATTTCACCCCGGATTATTTTTAGCCCTAAAAGTCTAAGAAAGAGAGAGATTTAGAGAAATGTCTTCATAAGAGATGGATTTGAAGAAGAAAGAAGAAACAATGAGGAAGAAGTTCATTAGTCAAAGTACAAAGGAGATGTATAACAGTTTCTTAGTCGTTAGTATTGAAGGGATATCAGAGAAGATCAACAAGATGAAGAATACTATATCTGTATTAGAGACTAAGGTTCTTGAATTGCATGCTCATCTAAAACATATTGGGTGGCAACTTAAGGTGCAATTTAGTCATACCAATTATGTAGAGGAAGCGGATAAGGCGATGTTTCTTAAGCAAAAGTGGATCGAAGATGATAGTATTAGACCTCGTCACCACCGTCTGTTTTATCAACTCTATATTCCTGGAGAGACTACTGAGAGACAAGAATTCATTCCTTCTAATGAAGAGTGACATTAAGTTAAGTGTTAGTAATTGTGTGTTTGGAGTTATGTTTTTAAGTGTGTTAGTGTTTATGTTTTTTTGTTTAGACTTTGTATCACTTATTGTAAAATGTGTGTTAAGTGTTTTGTACTTAGGAAAATTTTCTCATCCAAGACTATTTGGAGAGAGTGTGTGTTAAGTGTTTTATACTTAGGAAAATTTTCTCATCCAAGACTATTTGGAGAGAAGAACTAAGTGTTAAATGTCTACTTAGGAAAATTTTCTCATCCAAGACTATTTGGAGAGAGAACTAAGTTTTAAATGTGTTTGTACTTGTTTGTGAATTAATATAAGTTTATTTTTTGTTAAAATTTGTGTTATTTTTAGCCTCGAATTGATTTAATTATTATGGAGAATTTTGAGAGAGAAGGGAGTTATAAGAAGTAAAAATAGTCATTTAAGTGCTATGAGACCATTTAAGGGTAGTTTACTTAGGTTAATAGTACATTTTACTTCAAATTAAAAATTTCAAAAATTGTGCACTGGCGCCTAAGTGTCATATCTCGCACTTAAGCGCGAGCCAACCCGAGAGGCAGGCGCCTAAGCGCCACTTACCCGCGCTTAAGCGCTGATTCACGAAAACCGATTTGCGAATGATTAAAAGTGGATTTTAGGTGCGAAAATACCATTTTTAATGATTCCTATCATCTTCCCCAACTCGAGTTTGTGATTTTAAGGGCTAGGGCAAGTGAAATTTGGAGATTTCTTGGTGGAATCGAGTGAGATTTGCTAGATCCAAGTTTCTTGAGGTAAGAGCTTTACTTCTATGCAAAAATTTTGGATTTTCACCATATATTTTAAGCACATTTGGAAGATTTCAAAAATTTACTATTCATGGTGAAAAGTGAAGAAAAATCTATGGAAATTGCTTGGGAAGTTTAGTTAGTGCTTTTGGAATTTTAGTTTAGTGATTTAAACTTGATTTTTAAAGTTATTTTTGAAATTTTTCAAATTTGTAGAATGACACCAAGAATGAAAGGGAGCAGAGGAAAGAGCCCATTTGATTCGAGCAAATTTGTCAGTTTAAAAGCTCAGGATCGATATAGTAACGCTCTACAATCACGAAAATTGATTCAGGAGCAATGTTTCAAGCGTCAGGCGGAGAAGTGGAAGACTTGATAGTCCACCAACAGTGGGAATAGTTCTGTTGTTTCTCTGTTGTCGTTGTAATTTATGTTGTGAGGGAGTTTTATGAAAATCTCCTTGAGGCTGAGGACAATCGAGTTATGGTTTGAGGGAAGTTGCTACCTTTTACTCCAGAGGTAATCAAATTGTTTTACCATTTACCACCGGAGACTTTGTGTTTTAATACAAATTATAGTCCTACGGAAGTGGAGTTAGACGAGATTATTTCATACTTGACTATTGGGAGAGGACTTTGGAAGATTACCAATGAGAGGAGAGTAAATTTCTCAACTTTAAAGTTATGTGCACCTTCAAAGGCCTGACACTATTTCATTTCTGCTCGTTTGCTTCTGACCAATCATCTCAGTGAAGTGACCAGAGAGAGCAACATTAAATTATTATATTCAGGAGGGAAAGCCCATCAACATAGGGGCTTTGATCTATCACATTATCATCAATTCAGCTGCTGCTGCTACTACTATAGGTATGTGATTTGCCTCCTTGATATTTTCTTTACGCGAGCAGGCTGGAGTGAAGTATGATAGTTGGGAGGAAGTTCTTTTACCTCTAAAGCCCATCACGAAGGTGAATGTGAAGACTTATTCTGAGCATTTGATTTTTGGCTGGAGAGAAGGATTTTCCAGAAACTATGGATTAGAGACGTTTGTTGCATCTACCTCTGCTACATCTTCATCATGAACATCTACTTCACGTGCTTCTACATCTAGAGGTGATACTAAGACTTAGGATGAGTTATTGCAGAAGATGATGGATAATATCAATTTTACCACTAATAAGGTACAAAATTTAGAGCATTTTGCAGATCATACTAATAGTTATAATAGAAGGAAGAGTGATTATGAAGAGAAATTCCACTCATCTTTGGAGAGTCTGATTAGAGCTGAACCAGGAGTGCAATTTTCTTCATATCCTCGATATCCTGATTATGAGCCTACAGAAAAATGGTACAGCGGTGATTCTGAGGATGAAGAGTAGAGCTGAGAGATTCATTTTATGATTGTAATATGAGATGAACTATGTGGTATGAGCTTGCTACATTTGCATCTGTGTGCTATTTTGGACTATGTTTTATATTGTGTTTTGAATTTTTATGTTCTATTGTTCTTGTGATTGCTGTGTTAGATAGTATTTCATTTTTAAAATTTTAGGATAGTAACTGTTGTTTTATGTTTAGTACTGTGATTTAGTTAGTTTAAAACTTAATTTCATATATGTTATAAAGTAGAAAGTCTTGCTAGCATAGATCTTAAACTTGAAATTCAGAAACTGCTCCCAGGTCAATACAATGCCTTAAGTTAATATGATCGTAATGAATTTTAATGCCAAATATATTTCCTACTCACAGGTCAATACAATGCCTTAAGTTAGAAGTCATTAGTGAACTTCAAAGACTGCAACCATTCACAAATTATTCTTTGTTAATCTAAAGTAAGAAAATATTTTACTTTAGGCTTTATAAGTTTACCAGCAGCTGTCTTGTGAAGCTCCAACTCTCTTCGCTTGCAACACTCCTTCAAATCCAATTTATTTTTAATGTGATCCTTAGTTTTGGCCATAATATCCATCACAGTGTTGAAGATTTTATCAATTATTTTTTTCAATTTACATGAGATTAATATTATGTCAAATCAAATTAGTAAAACATAATTTAAAAGATAGTTTTTTTTTTTCAATTATGAGTAACGACAAAATGAGGGAGATGATGTGAAAATAGTTTTAGAGAACTAGTAATCTTTGGATTGCACTAATCATTTATCATAATTTGCCCCCAATCATCCTTGGTGGAGGATTTGATTTCCCAACTCTATTTTTAAGAAATGGATCTTTATTTTTTTTGAATTGGGAATTTGTAGATAAGAACATTTAATGAGCGTCGAAACATGATTTTTTTGTATCATGTTTTTATGTAAATGCTTTTGATAGGTCCATACATTATAAAAAAGCTAACTTTTTCATAGTGCTCCATTCTAACAAAACTATATAAGCTCAAAAATTGCTTATTATCCACATTAGATCAAATTTCTTTTGAAAGTATTGTTTTGTAACAATTTCAAAACTTACTACACCTATTTTCAAAAATATTTGAAGCTCTTCATTCAAAGGTTGCAAAATTTACATCATTTTTTTCCTTTGGGTTATATAAATTGAGTATGATTAATGTGAGAAATATAAAAGGTGCATTCATGCACTTCTCAGGTGATAAGTTGTCCTGCATAACAACCATTAGCTAACATAAACATGATGAGGCAGCCTAACTATATTGTATGAAGCTGTCAACACAGAAACTAAGTCTAATGTTCTTTGACTTTAGCTGCAAAATAAGATTGTATATGATCAAAATGCTTCTATGCTTCTTCATCTATCAAATGAAGAACTAAATTCTCTTAACATATCACTATGATGTGTCATCTGTTCAGTAGAACACATACATGTAAAATATCTTTGAAGACATGGAATGTATGAAATATTTTTTATTTCTTCTTTTTACTATTATATGGTTTGAATTTTTCAATGCCATAAAATCTGCATAACATTCCATAACATAAACCCTGCAATAAAATATATAATCATTAGCACACTAATCTATCTTCTCTGATGTTAACCCAAACTTTATTTTTTTTATAAATATAAGTCCTTTTAAAACTATTTTTTTTAATTTATCTTTTTAATTAATTCTACAACCTTGTTAAAATAATCTTGGGGCATATTATGGTCTACTTTAATGCTCAAAACTCTAAGAGCTACTGATAATTTAGAATATGTGGTGCAACATAATGGCTGTTGACATTCTATAATTCATAGAATATATGTGCTTCTCTATTCAATGGATCCTCATCATCCACTTTCTTCACAACTTAAACTCTTTTTTTTATTGAAGATTGTTTCTTTAAATCTAGTAGACTCATATTCAATTAGAGGGGTAGAGCTTGAAGCACCAGTCTGATCATAATCAACATATGGTTCATACTCACAATGTTAATTCTAGTACCACTAATTATGTTTAAATCCCCTATGATAAACATACAATCTTACTTTTTCTAGAGTTAAAAATGCCTAATTCTTATGCTTTACAAACGAGCATCAAAACTTACTTTCTAAAAGGTTAGCAGGAAGTTGTGATGCTATTTCAATGAAATGTTAATAAGATTCAAGAGGTCATAAGTAAATCTTTTTTATTTTATTTTTTTGTACAATCTACTTTAAATCTATGATCTTAAATTTTGAATAAACATTAGTGTCCCAAAAATTTAAGGATAAACACATTCAACACATCAATAAAATAGACTCATTTATACACATAGATTTATGTAACTATTGGTTCATATAGCATGTATTAAGGGGTCATAATCATAATAAGTAAAGCAAAAATAAAAAAGGAAAGATAATATATAAAAGTCAAGCTATGTTGAATTAGTCTGCTAAGACATTGAAATTTGACTTGAAAACAAACAAGAAGACTTGAAAAAATAATTTAATTGGTGCAAGTCAAAGGACAACCTAAAATGAGTAAGCAAGTCACATAAGAAAATATAAATGGAGTGTTCTTGAGTTCTTGATGAAGACTAGGTCTTATTAGAAACCCCTTTTATGGAGAACCTTATAATGGGACCAGGGATTTAATCGAGCAAGTTAAGTATAAAATTAAAGTTTAGAAACACTTTCAAATGTGGTTGCGGCTTTAATATTTCTAGTTTGGTTATGGAGTGCTTCACAAAAATCTAAAGGTGTTTTTAAGTCAAATGAGGTTAGGAAACCCATTCATATCCATCTTTTACTAAAACTCATCTTGACTTTTACTTTTTAGAATCGAGTAACTAGAAAATTATTCTACTTAAATCATTGCATGACATATATTACACTTCATATCTTCTAATATTCATAATATTTATTGATACAGAAGTATGCATATATATACATATCGAATGTCTTTTATCTAAATTATACACATGTCATTTCTAAACTTTCATATTTACACACATAGCACTCAACTCCTTAAGATCTTATCAAATAGTAGTCTTAGAGCATTTTTAAAGTGAAATACACCTTTTAATGCATATCTTTAAAGCAACAAAGTTCTATGCAAGTAAATATGGAAGTTTCAGTGTGAGATATGTAAATACATAACAAATGTGTGATGGGCATGTAAATTTCCTAAACCCTAAAGCAGTAAATTAAATATAAATACACATGAATTGGGTGATATGATCAGGATTCATTACCAACTAAGGAAGGAATCCAACAAAAATCATGTGTATCAGAGCTGGAGAATAATAAGGGAAGGAAGGGGGATAAATATGATGCTTACCTTAGTACAACCAAAGGTTATCACATATTGTCATTGTAAAGCCATTGTTTCCCCAGAGAGGGAAGAAAGAAAATGGAAGCAGAGGAAGTGTTTGTTTTGATGACGGGGTTGGTATATATATATAGTCCTTAATGGACACAATATTGTATCAAAAGAATGTTTATTAAATTCTAAGCCTACTAAAACTTGTTCAAACTGATTTGAATTCTAACTAGTTTTAACCTAGTTCAAGCCCAAATTTGAATATAATTCAAACCAAGCTTGAACCGTCATTCAAACTTTAATTGCAATCAAGTAAGAACATTCAGGCTAAGATCCCACAAGGGTTCAAATTCAATGAGTTTGCATAAGTTTTTGATTTAATGTCCTCATCTCCTTCACAAATAATGGTTCAAAGCTCAAGATTCTCCTCCTCTTCATGTATAAGGGATTAGAGGTTTAACTCCTCTTCTCTTTTATCTGCTGCTCATCCTTTCAATCGATGCCAACCTTTGGCAAGCTCCATCATGAAATCATCTTCATCTTCTTCAATTAACCTTGATCATATTAATTGTCGCCAATCCCTGGTAAAGTTCATCACCAACTTCTCTTCTCCTTAACAAAACATTGATCTTGTTAATCGATGCTTGCCCCTAGCAAGATCTATCACCAACTTCTCTTTACCTTCACAAGTCGTTAGTCCAATAACTCACTTCTTTCCTCCCTCAATTCCATCACAAACTTCACGTTCCATACACCTCAACGACAATGGTAAATTAGGTCTCAAATAGTGCAAATGTAAGAATGATGAATCATAAGTTTCGAACAACATCATTATAAGTCTTTGAGTTCTGAATGAACATTGAAACTAAGGTTTAAATCCATTCCAATTTGAGCTAGTTTAAATTAATTTCAAAGGGCTTCAACTTTAATAAACAATATGCAAATACAACAGATATCCCTTGCTAAGGTTGATATTATCTAAAATAAAATTTAAGCTATCTCCTTATAAAAATATGAGACGTATAAACTCAAATATATGCTCATTTATATTGTCACGAATGCATATACTTAATATAAAAAAATTTCAAATGCAAATTATTACAAGATTTTTAAAAATATTTATCACAAATAGTCTCAACATCAGCTTGTGTTGGGGATTTACATACATGACCCTTAAAATAAGTCTAATTAGATCTCTAACACTTAATGACTTTTTTCTGCAACAACAAATAGAGAGAAATTAGCGTTAAGGGTTAGACATGACCAATTTCATGTAAAAGTCTAGACAAAAGAAGAGGCATAGAAGTTGTGATGATTTTATAATGAAAAAATAGGGAAATGTTAAGAAAGTCCTATGCATCACAATATAAACTAGCTAGGAAGTGAATGATGTAGATGAGAGGGGAGGCATGTTTTATTTGGCAACAAAATTAATAAATCACGTAAATCTAATAAAACTGTCTGGCAATTTCCACTCTATCTGATTCTTTTTGCCTTAAATCTGCAGCAGACGAACTTAAATTCACCGATTCACAGGATTTACTAAATTTGAGATTTACAGACAAAGGTCGGAGGCTATTATACGAGCTCCCAGCCACCCCATGTGCCTAACAATTCGAGGACCTCCCTCACTACCAGCAAATTGGCTAGATGGGGATTCAAACCCGTGTCCTGAGGGGACTTATGACCTTAAAAGTGGCTGCTCTACGAACACGTCACGGCTGGGTGCACACACACACACATAGATATTTTTTTTTACCCCTACAGGTTGGGCTGATCGAGGGGCGGACCTCCATTCCAGTCCGTGCGCTATTCAAATCCTCCCGAATGAGCTGAGATTCAAACCCCCGACCCGAGGGTCTTACACCTGTNCAAACCATCCAATATGATACTTTCTATAGAATAAGTTAAAAATAGTACACATCAAGCTCTGCACATATAAAAAAATACTCCTCCTCCTCCTCAATAAAAAACTTGATTTCCCTAAAATAACACATACATCTCAAAATAGTTCACAACAAATATTGGCCACATATTCATATTGTGATTAGACACCCAAGCAAGATCTAATAAATATTATTCTACAAATTTATTTTTTTATTGTGAACCTATTAAAAATATCAACAAGCGTATGCAATTTGAGCATTTAACTTACATGCTAGTAAAATGTCGAGTTATTATAATTTACGTATAAATTGAATCATACTAGAAACACTTCTTTAGACTTCTTACTAATAATACTTTTATTTTCAATACTTAATGAGCACAGAAATAACCTGGTCATACAATTAAACTTTTAATAATTATGTGAATATAAAACTATTAGTATAAAGTTTAATAACTATTAAGAAATAGTTATACTTTACTGTAATTAAAAAAAGCATAGATAGCCGCTACTTGAAACTCCTTGTCATTAAGATATCATGAATTACATCACCCTAATTTTTGACCTAAATATTGAAATAAATAAATCATAGGCTATGAAGGCACCACAACTACAGCTTGTTCTATTAGTCATTATTGATAAAAAATAACATAATAAAAAAATATTTGTCTACTACAATAAGTATGTCTCATATACTAAATCAATTAGATGTTCCTACAACAAGCATGCCTTATATGTTAAGCTTTCAGGCAATGCTTTATTTTTTTATGATTCTTTTGATTTTATTAAAAAATCTATACAAATATAAATTATTTAGTATAATATTATAATAATTCTTTATAAAATATACAATTAGATATTTTGATCATATACCTTTAAAATCGATACATCCATTGGTATTGTACATAGCCCCTTACTATAGCATCTTAAGGTAAATGTATGGGAATATACTTCATTGAGTCAAAAATTTTGTGAGAAAATATTTGTTCAAATTAGCACAATATCACCAGAATACTGACTTTAAGTTATCTCAATGCATCAATTTTCAAATGAGCTACATGATCCCTGATTACTGCTTATGTGCACAGTATAACAATGACTTTAATGATCTTTTTCACTTATGATATCTTACTTTGCAACAGAACTAAAAACTTGATCCTGGAGAAAATAAGAATTTAACTTTTTAATTTATATATATTAGGATACTACGCAAGTATATGTATCGTTATCAAGTAATATATGACTTTTTGATTAAAACCTGAATATCGAACCAAGAGGGAAATATGCTATATGTACAAATTTTCTATTTTTTTAAAAAATAATTACTTAAACTATAGATATTTTCTCAAAAAGTAAAATTCAATTCTTTTTGGTATTTTTGATATTTTGACAAACAGTAAAAATTCTAAAGATAACTTGAGTTTATGTAAAAGAAAAACACTTGATATGAAAATATCTTTCTCCTTATCATGAATCGGTAATAAATATAGGAATTTTGTTGTGGAAGTATGCAAATTATGTTGTGTCAAATAAGAGTAATAATATGCTTTACCCTTACTAGAGATGCTATAAAGAACATTGGCTAATTTAAAGTTTGAATAGTTCTGAAGATCGGCTAGGCAGAGAAGATACGAGTTGTCACTCTAGAGTTCCCTTAATTCCCTCCACCTGGGGGCTAACATCTCGAGCCTAGGCAGGGAAGATACCAGCTCTCACTCTAGAGTTCCCTCGATTCCCTCCACCCGGGGGCTAGCATCGCTAGGCAGGGAAGATACTAGCTCTCACTCTAGAGTTCCCTCGATTCTCTCCACCTCAAGGCTAATAGGTAGGGAAGATACCATCTCTCACTCTAGAGTTCCATTAATTCCCTCCACCTGGGGGCTAACATCTCGTATCATAACCTATTTACCCTTACTAGAGATGCTATAAAGAATATTGGCTAATTTAAAGTTTGAATAGTTCTGAAGACCGGCTAGGCAGAGATGTTATAAAGAACATTGACTAATTTAAAGTTTGAATAGTTCTGAAGACCGCCTAGGCAGGGAAGATACCAGCTCTCACTCTAGAGTTCCCTCGATTCCCTCCACCCGGGGGCTAGCATCGCTAGGCAGGGAAGATACTAGCTCTCACTCTAGAGTTCCCTCGATTCTCTCCACCTCAAGGCTAATAGGTAGGGAAGATACCATCTCTCACTCTAGAGTTCCATTAATTCCCTCCACCTGGGGGCTAACATCTCGTATCATAACCTATTTACCCTTACTAGAGATGCTATAAAGAATATTGGCTAATTTAAAGTTTGAATAGTTCTGAAGACCGGCTAGGCAAGAAGATATCAGCTCTCACTCTAGAGTTCCCTTGATTCCCTCCACCTGAGGGCTAACATCTCATATCAGAACCTAAAACAATAAACCAAGTTGAGGGCTTTAATCTGTCACATTAAAGTCTTCAACTCTACACCCTTCAAAGTTTATTTCCCTATTTATTTGCACTAAATCATATGAATTACATTGCAATTCATCAAACCTCATGTGATTCTTTCCAATTATAGATTGAGATAATATAAGCTCGGTTCTTACATGTCCTCACAACAAATTTTAACATCTGAATAGGCCAAATCAAGAAGTAAATGAAGTACATAGATTTAAATCATCACAACTTCTTCCGACATTAAAGATCAATACTCTCCACAACTTCCATCCAAATTTTAATTACTTATCATTTTAAGGAGAAATATAAAGAAAATTACTCAGAATCCGTGGAGAAAACAAAACCACACTTCAGTTTAAAAGTAGAAATCATTGTCAAACCAACAAAAAGTCTCAATTAAAACTAAAAGTAGTTCAAATCAAAAGATAAAACCTTATCTCAAATTCTCCACCAAACTCTTGAAGTTCTTTTGAATCTATTCTCTTTTACAACACTCTTGACTCTCACAATAAAACTAAAAACAAAAAGGAAAAAGTAAATTTGTGGTGCTTAAAAATCTCTCCAAAACTATCTCTCCAAACTCCTCCTTTCCAACACTTTTCAAAACTTTCAAGCACACTTTAAAAAGTTTCAAATTCCGTCTTTTATAAATCTCCAAGAGGTGCCTTGATAACTCTTCAAAATGTGTCCCAATTCGATGTATTCTCCAAAGAATGCCTCCTTTAATAAGTTTTTTTAATAATATTTTCGTTTCTAGTGGTCATAACCACCCTCTTTAGCCAATATGTGCCTCAAATACCCCTTCAAAATTTGACAAAATGAAGTAAATTGTTACATAACTGCCTCTGACGCTTAAGCATGGGGCCTCAGGCGCTTAAGCACGGGGCCTAAGGCGCTTAGACGCGGTCTTCTCTATTTCTTTGGTGCTTAAGTGTTGAATCTGACTCTTAGACGCCAAAACACTTTAGCACAATTTATACTTTTTGGCTCCAAATTTGATCATTTTTCACTCCTTTTAGCATTTTTCACCTTTTTACTTGTACCTGAAAGAAAAACACACAAATATCTTCCATTAAAACACAATATCTCAAAAATAGGTATAAAAATGTGTCTAAAAATACTATATATTTTAGGTGTATCCTACACATATATTCTTGAAGAATATGTTGATTTTAATGGATTAAGTATCAAACTTAACAAAATGCTAAATGTAATAAACAACAAGTATTATAGGAAAATATGACCGTAATGAATTTTAATGCCAAATATATTTCCTGCTCCTTGGTCAATACAATGTCTTAAGTTAGAAGTCATTAGTGAACTTCAGAGACCGCAACCATTCAAAAATTATTCTTTGTTGATCTAAAGTAAGAAAATATTTTACTTTAGGTTTTATAAGTTCACCAGCAGCTGTCTTATGAAGCTCCAACTCTCTTCGCTTGCAACACTCATTCAAATCCAATTTATCTTTAATGTCATCCCTAGTTTTGGCCTTAATATCCATCACAGTGTTGAAGATATTATCAATTATTTTTTTTTAATTTACATGAGATTAATATTATGTCTAATCAAATTAGTAAAACATAATTTATAAGATAGTTTTTTTTCAATTATGAGTAATGACAAAATGAGGGAGATGATTTGAAAACAGTTTTAGAGAATTAGTAATCTTTGGATTGCACTAATCATTTATCATAATTCGCCCCCAATCATCCTTGGTGGAGGGCTTGATTTTCCAACTCTATTTTTTAGAAATGGATCTTTATTTTTTTTTGAATTTGGGATTTGCATATAAGAACATTTAATGGGAGTCAAAACATGATTTTTTTGTATCATGTTTTTATGTAAATGCTTTTGATAGGTCCATACATTATAAAAAAGCTAACTTTTTCATAGTGCTCCATTCTAACAAAACTATATAAGCACAAAAAATGCTTATTATCCACATCAGATCAAATTTCTTTTGAAAGTATTGTTTTGTAACAATTTCATAAGTGACCACACCTATTTTGAATAATATTTGAAGCTCTTCATTCAAAGGTTGCAAAATTTACATCATTTTTTCCTCTAGGTTATATAAATTGAGTATGATTAATGTGAGAAATATAAAAGGTGCATTCATGCACTTCTCAGGTGATAGGTTGTAATGCATAACTATCATTAGCTAACATAAATATGATGAGGCAGTCTAACTATATTGTATGAAGTAGTCAAAACACAAACTAAGTCTAATGTTCTTTGACTCAGCTGTAAAATAAGATTATATATGATCAAAATGCTTCTATGCTTCTTCATCTATCAAATGACTCAAGAACTAAATTCTCTTAACATATCACTATGATGTGTCATCTGTTCAGTAGAACACATACAAGTAAAATATCTTTGAAAACATGGAGTGAGCGATGATTAAAAGTGATGAATGTATGAAATATTTTTTATTTCTTATTTTTACTATTATATGGTTTGAATTTTTCAATGCCATAAAATCCGCATAACATTCCCTGTAATAGAATATATAATCATTAACACACTAATCTATCTTCTCTGATGTTAACCCAAACTTTATTTATTTTTTATAAATATAAGTCCTTTAATACTATTTTTTTGAATTTATCTTGTTAAGTAATTCTACAACTATGTTAAAATAATCTTGGGGCATATTATGGTCTACTTTAATGCTCAAAACTCTAAGAGCTACTGATAATTTAGAATATGTGTCGCAACACAATGGCTGTTGACATTCTATAAATCATAGAATATATGTGCTTCTCTATTCAGTGGATCCTCATCATCCACTTGCTTCACACTCTTTTTTTATTGAAGATTTTTTCCTTAAATCTAGTAGACTCATATTCAATTGGAGGGGTAGAGCTTGAAGCACCAGTCTGATCATAATCAACATATGGTTCATACTCACAATGTGAATTCTAGTACCACTAATTATGTTTAAATCCCCTATGATAAAAATACAATCTGACTTTTTCTAGAGTTAAAAATGCCTAATTCTTATGCTTTACAAATGGACATCAAAACTTACCCTCTAAAAGGTTAGCAGGAAGTTGTGATGCTATTTCAATGAAATGTTAATAAGATTCAAGAGGTTAGCAGGTAACAACATTTGTCTTATTAATCGATGCTTGCCCCTAGCAAGATGAATCACCAACTTCTCTTTACCTTCTCAACCCATTAGTCCAATAACTCACTTCTTTCCTCTCTCAATTCCATCACAAACTTCACGTTACATACACCTCAACGATAATGGTAAATTAGGTCTCAAATAGTGCAAATGTAAGAATGATGAATCATAAGTTTCGAACAACATCATTATAAATCTTTGAGTTTTGAATGAATATTGAAACTAAGGTTTAAATCCATTCCAATTTGAGCTAGTTTAAAATAAATTTAAAAGGCTTCAACTTTAATAAACAATATGCAAATACAAGAGATATCCCTTGTTAAGGTTGATATTATTTAAAATAAAATTTCAGTTATGTATCTCCTTATAAAAATATGAGACGTATAAACTCAAATATATGCTCATTTATATTGTTACGAATGCATAAATTTAATATAAAAAAATTTCAAAAGCAAATTATTACAAAATTTTTAAAAATATTTATCACAAATAGTCTTACCATCAACTTGTGTTAGGGATTTACTTACATGACCCTTAAAATAGGTATAATTAGATCTCTAACACTTAATGACTTTTTTCTGCAACAACAAATAGAGAGTAATTAGCGCAAGGGTTAGACATGACCAATTTCATGTAAAAGTCTAGACAAAAGAAGAGGCATAGAAGTTGTGATGATTTTATGATGAAAAATTAGGGAAATGTCAAGAAAGTCCTATGCATCACAATAGAAACTAGCTAGGAAGTGAATGATGTAGATGAGAGGGGAGGCATGTTTTATTTGGCAACAAAATTAATAAATCACGTAAATCTAATAAAACTGTCTGGCAATTTCCACTCTATTTGATTCTTTTTGCCTTAAATCCGCAGCGGACGAACTTAAATTCACCGATTCACAGGATTTACGAAATTTGAGATTTACAGACAAAGATCGGAGGCTATTATACGAGCTCTTAGCCACCCCATGTGCCTAACAATTCGAGGACCCCCCTCTCTACCGACAAATTGACCAGATGGAGATTCAAACCTGTGACATGAAGGGACTTATGACCTTCAAAGTGGCTGCTATACCAACACGTCACGATTGACTGCACACACACACACACACACATATATATTTTTTTTTACCCCTATAGGTTGGGTTGACCGAGGGGCGGACCTCCATTCCAGTCCGTGCGCTATTCAAATCCTNAGACTAGGTGAATTATTTTTTTAAAATTCTGTGACGTATGAAGAAATTACGGGTACGAGAGTAAAAAAGCGGAGTGGTAACACGGGCCGCGGGGTCTCACTCACGGTCAGCTTTTCGCCCGGATTCGCGACAGCAGTGCGCAAAATGCCATGCCAAATAGTGCAAAACCGCGGCCTCCCGCTGCATCGCGCAGAGGAAGCCGCACCAAACATAGCCCAAACCAATTCAGTGGAGCTTTCAGCCAAGGGAATGAAATGGTTATTATGCATTGAAATGCCATGGGACCAGCTGGTTTTGTGGTGGGAAGTTTTATTTGGCACTTTCATCCATTCCGCCTCATTCTCATGTACTTAGATATCCAACATAAAGTTTTATTTTTTAATTATAATATCAACTATAATTATTTAAATTTTAATAAAATTTCATATTTTTTAAATATAATATATAAATTTAATACATTAATTCGAGCAAATTAAATCTAACATAAATGAACAAACTTTGTTCTTATTAAGCTGTTTATAAATCAAACTTCAAAAAATTTATTCGTACATAACTCTTAAAGAATCTAATTAAACATGAACTACATAACCATCTTGTTTTTGTTATTATCAATATTATTATTATTATATTTTGACATATCACCCGATTCAGACACACACACACACACACGCACGCTCGAAAAAGCAGACTCATTAGTGCGGTCTCTTGCGTAAGTCTCTCGGGTCGGGGGTTCGAATTTCGTGGTGCGAGCTCTTCAGATCAGATTTAAGCACACCAGGGTTTTCAACTCTTTGGAAGAATCGATATTTGGTGCCCACTGACCAAATATTGATTTCACCTTTTAAATAAATAAATAAATAAATAAATATATATATATATATATATATNAGTTTCTAATCAGCTCGATTTAAATTTTTTTGTTCGATTAAACTCATGTTCGGCTCGTCTGGAAATAAAATTTATTAAAATATAATAAATCATATAATATACTTATATTATAAAATTAAATTTTTATTTAAAAATAATCGTAGCTAAAGTTGTGAGAGGATTTAAGCGAGTAAAAATAAATTTAATAGGAAGATATTCATTATTTATAAGGCTAGGTGAAATATTTTTTTTAAATTCTGTGACGTAGGAAGAAATTAGGGGTACGAGAGTAAAAAAATGGAGCGGTAATGCGGGTCGCAGGGTCTCACCAGTGGTCAGCTTTTCGCCTGAATTCGTGGCTGCGGCGAGCAAAACGTAGTGTCAAACAGTGCAAAACCACGGCCTCCCGCTGCACCACGCAGAGGAAGCCGCGCCAAACATAGCCTAAACCAATTCATTGGAGCTTTCAGCCAAGGGAATGAAATGGTTATTATGCATTGAAATGCCATGGGACCAGGTGGTTTTGTGGAGGGAAGTTTTAGGGTCAGTTTGGGACAGCTTATTTGGTGCGGGTTTGAAAACGCACATGGTCTGTTTGGGTAAACAACATTTTGACAGCTTATGCGTTTTCAAAACGTTGAAACCAACGTTTTCATACTGCACTTGTCTAGGTGCGGTGACGATTTTCTGGCTCCGATCTAGCGTTTTCAAAAAAATAAAAATTTGTAATAGGTACCGCACATAGTTTATCAACAGATTATTTTTAATTAGTTTATCAGCAGATTATTCAATAAGCTGCAGCTGCCATAAATAGACCCTTATTTAGCATTTTCATCCATTCCGCCTCATTCTCATGTACTTTGATATCCAATATAAATTTTTATTTTTTAATTTTAATACCAACTAAAATTATTTAAATTTTAATAAAATTTCATATTTTTAAAATACAATATATAAATTTAATACATAAATATTATATTAATATTATTTATTTATTATTTATCCAATTCGAGTCAAATTAAATCTAACATAAATGAACAAACTTTGTTCTTATTAAGTGTTTATAACTCAAAGTTCAAAAAATTTATTTGTACATAACTCTTAAGAAGCGAATGGAACATGAACTACATAACCATCTTATTATTATTATTATTACATATCACCCGATTTATGTGTGTGTGTGTGTAGACACGCGAAAGAGCGGACTCATTAGTGTTGCCTCTTGCGTAAGTCCCTCGGGTCGAGGGTTCGAATCCTGTGGTGCAGACTCTTCGGATCAGCATCAAACACACCATGATTTTCAACTTTTTAGAAGAATCGATATTTGGTGCCCACTGACCAAATATCAATTTCACCTTTTATATATATATATATATGAAAGTAAGGGGGCTTACATACATATATGTATGCATGCATGCATGTATGTATGTATGTATGTATGTATGTATGTAAGCCCCTTTGCTTACCTCTCTGTTATGGACAAATAATCCCACATAGGCTAGGTGTAGGGCCGAAAAATAATATTTAAGTTCTGTGCTGCCCACCTCTCTTTAGGATTTTTTTAGGAGGTGACAAATAATATCAGAGCAGATTACTGTCTGCCAGGTGAGTGAACTCTCCATGGTCCAGTGAGACCCTCAGTGGAGCCGATCCATGATGACATCAGGTAATAGGTGGAGAAGAATGTCATGAACAAATAATTTCACATCGAACTAACTATGTTATGTGCTCTCGACTGTTTTTGGGAGTTGACACCTCGCTCTTAAATATACTCTTAAATCTACCACACCGTCCGGAGCTCGCCATGGGGACTGACGCCGCCGCCATTTATCTCTTCATGCCGAGTCCTTCTCTCTCAACGGGCTCGTGTCCACTCAGGACAAAATCTGTCGTCCCGCGGCCTTTCTTCTCGTCCACTTCTGCTTCAATTCGGCGGCATGCTATCCAATTCAAAATCTCTAAGCTCTGGCGGTTCACCCCTTGGTCGTGTACGTCGCCTTACCTGGACGCGGAGCCATCGCAGCAGCTCGGCATCCTCATGGAAGTCGATGGGTTAGTACTCATTCCAATAGTTTTTGGGTGATTATTGGGATTCTGGAGCTTTTCCTTCAATGAAATTTGGTGTAATCTGAAATGTCCTGAAGGGTTTTTGGCGGCTATTAGGATTTAGTTAAAGTAGAATTATGTAAATCCTGTAAATCCGGTGTGTGGGCTGAGTCCTTAGAACTATTTGGCATGTTAAGTGGCTGGAGACAATTGAAATTCACGAAATATGGTAGAAGGTCCATAAGAGCTAATATAATCATGATGTTTTTGTTTTGGGTGCTGGCCTCTCTGTCAGTTTCATCTTAATGAAATTCATATCCATTTGTTTGTGCTCCCTTGTCCACTTGTTTTGAAGATGTCGATTTGAATGAGTAGCTGCTGTTATTAAACAGATGATAAACTTACCAAGTTCAGCTTTGATGTTATTAAACAGATGATAAACATTATGAATCCTAGTGTTATGGTATGACTCATATACCATATCGGGACAGACGCTGGATCGAAGCGGAGCAGAGCGGAGCGGAAGAATCTGTCCAAATCGGGAAGTTATGTTATGTGGGTTGGGGATGCTGGGTCAACGCCCCGCTATACGGTACATGGATAATTTGGTAATTACATATTGTACTGTAGGGTTTACTGTAGGATTATAAATAGACATGTTTGTAATTCTAGGTCTTTGAGAGAGTTTAATATTCTATTCTGTAACATTTTCTGAATATTGAAAAGGAGGTCGCCGCTCTGCTCCCGAGGATGTAGGCATCTTTGCCGACCTCGTTACATCTCTGTGTTCTTCTGGATTTGTGTCGATTACTGTTTTTCTTCGCCCTAATTTTCTCAACAAGTGGTATCAACAAAATTTGTATGGACTGAAGATGCAGGAAGATTCTGATCTGGCGCAGCACGTGAATGGCTTCAATCAAATAATCACTGATTTATCACGGCTTGATGTGAGTATTGAGGATGAAGATCGAGCGATGATTTTGTTGTGTTCATTGCCCTCTTCCTTTGAACACGTGGTGACTACTCTGACATATGGGAAAAAAACTGTCACCGTGAGAGCTTTCCTGTACATTCTGCTTCCGCTGGTTGTGAGCCAACAACGCTGCAGTAATCTCATCCACTTTGATAGTTTCTTTCCCNTGGTAAATCTCGTAAATCCGGTGTGTGGGCTGAGTCCTTAGAACTATTTGGCATCTTAAGTGGCTAATGGAGACAATTGAAATTCACGATATATGGTAGAAGGTCCATAAGAGCTAATATAATCATGATGTTTTTGTTTTGGGTGCTGGCCTCTCTGTCAGTTTCATCTTAATGAAATTCATATCCATTTGTTTGTGCTCCCTTTTCCACTTGTTTTGAAGATGTCGATTTGAATGAGCAGCTGCTGTTATTAAACAGATGATAAACTTACCAAGTTCAGCTTTGATGTTAAATGTTCGATTACTGAAGTTGGGTTAGATTACTGAAGCTGGGTTAGATTACTGAAGTGGCCAAATTGGTGGATGAGAGTGTCTCCTAAGATACTTAGGAGAGTATAAGAGGGACATTTAGGCCATTTAATTAGTGAGGCTAAGTATATAGGCGTAGTAGTNATAGTAGTGATTTATAAGGAGTAATCTAAATTTCTATCTAGAACATATTATTCCCGCTTAATTTTTATGAACTTTGTCTACAAAATCCCAAATTGGATAAATTTAAATCTGAATTATAGGGAATTGAGTCTACAATGATTTGAAGGGTGTGATTATGTTTGGAAAAGATTTGATAGTGGATTTGACTCTTGAAAGGGGTAGAGGTTAGTCCTGTCTATAATAAATGAGGTTTAGGGTTTCCATTAGGTTTTCAATTAGTTGAGTGAAATTCAGGGAATCCACTTGGAAAAGATTATTACTTTTATTATATGGAGTTTTTGGGATTTTTTTTTGGACTTTTGATATTCTTTTCAAAAGAAATAAATGATTAAAAATAGGGAAAATATAAATTATAGACTAGGCTTTACACTTTAGGATCTTAATTCTCCAGAATTTTGACTATAATAGTATCAAATAAATTAAGGACATTATATATTGATAAAACTAAATGATCTAAAAAATTTGGATGCAGTCATCTTAGCGATTCTGAATTTAGTTCAAAATTTCAGTCAACTTGACTAGCTCTTTAATTTATAAGGCTAATTAATTTAAGTCTTAGATATGTATATATATGGAATTGATTAATATATGTTAAAATTTTAGCCGTTAGATAGGTAAATATATGAATATCAAAGTTTTATGNGTAGTAGTGATTTATTAGGAGGAATCTAAATTTCTATCTATAACATATTATTCCCGCTTATTTTTTATGAACTTTGTCTACAAAAATCCAAATTGGATAAATTTAAATCTGAATTATAGGGAATTGAGTCTACAATGCATTTGAAGGTTGTGATTATGTTTGGAAAAGATTTGATAGTGGATTTGACTCTTGAAAGGGGTAGAGGTTAGTCCTGTCTATAATAAATGAGGTTTAGGGTTTCCATTAGGGTTTTCAATTAGTTGAGTGAAATTCAGGGAATCCACTTGGAAAAGATTATTGCTTTTATTATATGGAGTTTTTGGGATTTTTTTTGACTTTTGATATTCTTTTCTAAAGAAATAAATGATTAAAAATAGGGAAAATAGAAATTATAGACTAGGCTTTACACTTTAGGATCTTAATTCTCCAGAATTTTGACTATAATGGTATCAAATAAATTAAGGACATTGTACATTGACAAAATTAAATGATCTAAAAAATTTGGATGCAGTCATCTTAGCGATTCTGAATTTAGTTCAAAATTTCAGTCAGCTTGACTAGCTCTTTAATTTATAAGGCTAATTAATTTAACTCTTAGATATGTATATGTATGGAATTGATTAATATATGTTAAAATTTTAGCCGTTAGATAGGTAAATATATGAATATCAAAGTTTTATGATCAAACACCTACACTTTAATTTTTCATTTACACCACTAAAATGTTTCATATCACATTGAAAATACTCCCATTTAAAAATTTTAAAACTGTTATTAGGTGGTAGAAATGTAAAATGCAAACTTTAGGTGTTAGATATGCAAATGTAAATGCTGTTTAAAAAAATTGACTGCATGCTGTAGTATCCATTTTGTAGTGTATTAGAACAACAATTCATCGTTCGCATAACAAAAAGTTTCATAATCATGGATAACTACTTTTAAGTCCAAACTTCAATGAAAATAGTCCATAATTACAGAAACACTTCTCAAGTAACATATAGTATCAGGAGAGCAAAAAAAAGTTTAACACTATTACAATGACAATTAATAAGATAATAATATTATTTTTAACATTTACACGGTGTAGCTCCCGTGCCAGCCTTTCCTCAAGTGAAGCTCGCCATTCTCGTCCATTGTCATCAGGGGAATCCGCCAAAGTGTCTGCCCAACGGAAGAAGTTGCACTGTTCTGCGATGTTCCTTGGGCAACTATAGAACTTTTTTTCGCAACTGTGCCACCGACGTGATATCAACAGGGTAGCTTGGAGGCCACAGTGACAGAGCAATCGTCGAGATGTCCCAGACTTTCTTGAGCTCATATTTTTCTGATTGCAACAAAAGATATAACAACTTATATTACTTGTTCATCAAATCATAACTTTTCTACTTGTGATAACTTCAAAATATATCTTTATTTTTATTATCCATCTTATTACTATGATAAAGATAAACATTGAAAGTAACACACTTGAGTAACTTGTTAGTCACTATTAGCATTACAATAGGAACTATAAATAAGATATAACAACAGTACTAGTACGAATAATGCATCATTTTGACTAAAAGAAACAATTTAAGTAACCAAAAAAGGACAAAACAATTAATGGGGTTCAGTCAAACTGACCTACATCCACGGGAAATGAATCGAAAATCTTTATTAAGGCAATAAAAGATAAGATACATAGCTTCCAATGAACAATGACTCCTTGCCATAATCAACAGATGAAAGAGCTAAAAAAAAATGTTGGGCCACTTTAATACATATTTTTTCCCTTTTGTAAAAGTAAGGTAATGCTTTTCATGTAGCAAGAATAAATACATTCCTGATGTCTTAACAACATCAAAGACAAACGTAGCTAAACCCCAAAGAAACCACAACCAGAATAAAAAATACCCTATAGCTAAGCAAATGTGAGGAGATCTAACAGGCATGCGAGAAAAGGTGCACGGAGGTATGGATTTTGCTGATCTAACAAGCAACATAACCCCAAATAAACCACATTCCAGATCATATTTACCCAGCAACAGATCTAACAGGCATGCGAGAAAAAAAATTTCTTACCCTTGCTATGAGGAGATCACGAGAACAGGAAGAGAAAGATAAGGAAGAGAAGAGAAAGACGAACAGGAATCGTCACCAGTGCGAGAAGAGTAGGGGAAGGGAAGAAGATCGTGGCTTCTATTTCGCGGGATAGGGCAAAGAGACACGGGGGTAAAAGTTGCGTCCACGAAGCTGGGCCATGGCAATTAACCCACTTTCCACTTTTGATCCGAACCGTAGGATGCGGTGGCAGGAGCGCCAAAGCAAACGCCCAAAAAAAAAATGCGGCGTGGCACCGCGCTGCATTCCCACCACTCGCCCAAACATAGCCTGAATCTCAACATTGCTTTCACTTCTACGCTGGTCATAAGTTTCCTACCAATTCTTTCTTCCTTAGCTAAAAGTTTGTTTCAATAAATCTTAGCATGACTCATAAGTTTTATTTTAACAAAAGTGTTTTTGATAGTAATACATACATCGTCAATCAGAGAATTCATCCATTTGGGTAAGCTACTCTAAAATTTTATTGGGGTCATGAACACAGTTATATGTTAGGGCTTCTATCTTAACTTGTTGGGTAGTTTAATGTTAATTAAATCTAAGATATTCATTTCTATGGGGGTTTCTCGCATATGATCTCCAAATAGAATTATCATCTCTAAGGTCTTCCATGAAACCTTCACTTGTGATTTCAGGATTGACTTACGGTGGCATTGCAAGTGGAGTATGAATCCTAGAATTTAGGGTTTGGACTTAGGTAGCTAAATCCATAATGAGATTTTCTAACCTAATAATTTTCTTCTTTTGCAAATTAACTCTCTCTACCCTTCCAGATAATTTATTTATTTGATTTAAGCTAGCTGATTTTGGTGCCATGGTTAATATATTTGATATGCAATCTAAAAATAAAAAAAAATCAACCTCAAATAATTTTCTTTAAAAAATTAATGTTAATTTTCTGAAATTGAATTGAAATATAATGTGAAAGTTTTCAAATTAATTGTAGCATTAAAAAAAAACACATAAACTAACAAGGAGCACAAAACAATAAGTGAGTTTTTCACAGACAAATATAAGACCTAAAGCAATATAATTCAAATTTTTTATTTAGCGATTGCAATCCCAGTTAGGCTTAATGTATGAACTCCCTCTTCCTGATACTTGCACTCAAATGATTCATAGAATTGCCTACTACATGAGTTCTAGAATTAGTTTTATCATTGAAAATACTTAAAATCAGTGAGGAAATTGCTCAAAACCATAATGTAGTGACTGACTTTCTAGAATTCAATTTAGATCACTTACAAATGCATTCTTTAAGCTTCTAAGCTTTATAGTGTCAAACTAGCAACAACTTTCTTATACCACCACCAACCTGGTCTCTGATACCAAAAGTGATGCAGATTTGGGTTAGATACTGAAATGAACCAATTGGTGGACGAGGGCTCTCCCAAGGTTAGAAGAGTTTAAGAGGGGTATTATGGACAGTGCTTTTGTTTCTGCTGCAGCTGTAGAAAAGCTGAGTTCAAAAGCTACGGTTGAAAATTTGCTGTTCTTACGCTAGCATTTCAGAAATAGTTGAAGTATGTTTGATAGTGGAATTATAGGGTTTAGGAAATGAGTTAACCATAGATATAAAAAGTTTGACTAAGTTTGAACTCTGTTTGACAGTGGAATTGAATTTTGGAAGGGATAGAGGTCAGTTCGGTCCATAATAGATTAGGTTTAGGGTTTCTATTTACGGTTTTCAATTTGTTGAATAACATCCAAAGATTTCTCTTGGAAAAGGTTACTATGACTCTAATTTTATGATCCAAAGTTTTTAAAATATTTTCAATGACTTTTGTTATTTTTTTTAAGGAAATAAACGACTAAAACTATAAATAATAGAAATTACAAATAACTAGGGTTTAAAATTTAGGGTTCTCCAGAATTTTGACTACAATAGCCTCAAATAAATTAGAAATTTTATAGATTGATATCAGGCTAAATGTTGTAAAAATTTTTGATGCAATTAAGCTTGAATTGATCAATCTATTGAAAGCGACTTTGAACTTGGTCTAAAATTTCAGCCACTTGACAACTCTTCAATTAGACTTTACGATTCAATTTAAGGAAGCAAAATTTTGAATTTTTATTTGGAAATATGAATTCACAAAAGCCAACACAAAATTCAGAAGGAAAATTATAGAAATGTAAAGATCCTTACTCATTAAAGTAAGGATCTTAATCGTTTATACAAACCTTTGTTAAGGCCGACCACCAAGCCTACTTTAATCACGTTGGAATAACTCCAATTTTGCANGTTAGGTGAAATATTTTTTTTAAATTCTGTGACGTAAGAAGAAATTAGGGGTACTACAGTAAAAAAGCAGAGCGGTAATGCGGGCCGCGGGGTCTCATCAATGGCCAGCTTTTTGCCCGATTCGTGGCTGCGGCGAGCAAAACGTCGTGTCAAACAGTGCAAAACCACGACCTCCCGCTGCACCACGCGGAGGAAGCCACGCCAAACATAGCCTAAACCAATTCATTGGAGCTTTCAGCCAAGGGAATGAAATGGTTATCATGCATTAAAATGCCATGGGACCAGGTGGTTTTGTAGAGGGAAGTTTTAGGGTCAGTTTGAGGCAGCTTATTTGGTGCGATGGAGTTTTGAAAACACACATGGTCTGTTTGGGTAAATAGCATTTTGACAGCTTATGCGTTTTCAAAACGCTGAAACCAGCGTTTTCATATTGCACCTGTCTAGGTGCGGTGGCGACTTTCTTGCTCCGGTCTAGCGTTTTCAAAAAAATAAAAATTTGTAATAGATACCGCACATAATTTATCAGCAGATTATTTTTAATTAGTTTATCAGCAGATTATTCAATAAGCTGCAGCTGCCATAAACAAACCCTTATTTAGCATTTTCATTCATTCCGCCTCATTCTCATGTACTTAGATATCCAATATAAAGTTTTATTTTTTAATTTTAATACCAACTAAAATTATTTAAATTTTATTATAAAATTTCATATTTTTAAAATACAATATATAAATTTAATACATAAATATTATATTAATATTATTTATTTATTATTTATCCAATTCGAGTCAAATTAAATCTAACATAAATGAACAAACTTTGTTCTTATTAAGTGTTTATAACTCAAAGTTCAAAAAATTTATTTGTACATAACTCTTAAGAAGCGAATGGAACATGAACTACATAACCATCTTATTATTATTATTATTACATATCACCCGATTTATGTGTGTGTGTGTGTAGACACGCGAAAGAGCGGACTCATTAGTGTTGCCTCTTGCGTAAGTCCNGAAAGTTTTGTTGCAGGAATAATTTTCAGATGACATTTTCTGGTGCAAAATTCGAGGTGGTGAAGTTTGACGGAACTGGTAACTTCGAATTGTGGCAAACCCGGGTGAAAGATCTGTTGGCGCAACAAAACCAGATGCCATGAAGGATGAAGATTGGGAAGAATTGCAACAGCGAGCGGCAGCGACGATACGACTATGCCTGGCAGACGAGGTTATGTATCACGTGATGAATCTGAAATCTCCAGGAGAAGTTTGGAAGAAACTGGAAGCTCACTTTATGGCTAAATCTCTGACGAACAAGTTGTATCTGAAGCAAAAGTTGTATGGACTGAAGATGCAGGAAGATTCTGATCTGGCGCAGCATGTGAATGACTTCAATCAAATAATCACTGATTTATCACGGCTTGATGTGAGTATTGCGGATGAAGATCGAGCAATGATTTTGTTGTGTTCATTACCCTTTTCCTTTGAACACCTGGTGACTACTCTGATATATGGGAAATAAACTATCAAAGTGGATGAGATTACTGCAGCGTTGTTGGCTCACAACCAGCGGAAGCAGAATGCAGAGGAAAGCTCTCACGGTGACAGTTTATATGTGAAGAGTAAGCATGATCGTGGAAGGAAGAAAGAGAAGGAGGGATCTGGAAGGCGAAATTCCAGATCAAAGTCTATAGGCAAAAAGGAAATTCATTGCTATAAGTGCAAGGAGCCAGGTCATATGAAGAGAGATTGTCCAAAGCTGAAGAAGCAAAATGAGGAGAAAGGTGATACTTCATCGAAGTCTGTGAATGTGGTGCAGAATGAAAATTCATATTGCAGTGATGGTGATATGCTCTCAGTTTCATCAACTCAGTTCACGGATACATGGATTCTTGATTCTGGGTGTTTTTATCACATAACACCTAACAGAGAGTGGTTCACTTCATACAAGTTAACTAATTCTGGCTCAGTCTATTTGGGTGATGATAGATGCTGCAATATAGTTGGTATTAGAGAAGTCAGAATNTTTGACCTTAACCCAAGCATGGAACATGGCACCTAAGTAAGAATGTTGACTTATGATCTACACTTATTTGAAATAAAATTAAAAAGATACTTAAACATACACATTACAATAAGAAATAAACACAATTATTAGTTAAAAAATAGAAAAATGCCTCCAAATTAGTTTTCATGCTTTCTATTTGGCTTAACTAGTGGTAGTTGAACCTTTTGAATGTGAAGCAATTGTCTTAAATGTATTGTGGTGGTAGGTCTCATATTGATGATTGCAGGCCTAGCTTTGGGTCCACCTCTTGTGCTGGTGGGCTCCACCTTGGATTTACCATGATGTGCTATATCACTTTGTCAATAGCACTGCAGCAAATTTTTTAAATTGGACTTGGGGCAAAGATTTTATTATCACTCTTTTTTTTGATTGAATGATGGTTAGAATATGAACCATGTTGACTCCACTCATGCTATTTGGAGCATTGAATTCCAAGATTGAGACTACAGTCTTGCTTTATAGTCACATTTTGATTTTCATTTAAAATGAATTTTGCTTACAAAAATCCTTAAACTCCTTATGCAAATCTATTTAAAATATTTTAGTTTGAATTGTGCTTGGATATTTGATACCTCGTTTGCATGTTGCAAACTTTTTTGATTGAATCTCATGGAGGCTTATGATTATGCTTTTGTTTCCTAGTTAATTGGTTAAGGATGTAGCTTTGTCAACTCTAGCCTTTGATATGTAGAGAATTGAACTTAAATATTGTGGCTAATAGCGCTGCTATTTAGGCAGTTGAAAGCCATATAATTTTCTTTTAAAAACTGGGTAATTTTGAGAGGTTTGTTGATTCCACACTTGGGATGCGAATAACTGAATCAAAAGTGTTGTACTTTTGTTCTATCCTATAAGTATGCTAGCCCAAAATTTCTCTTAAAACATTCGTTTATTACTTTATAATTCAAAACACCATCAGGATACAAGGCTTGTTGACACCACTCTTATTGGGTGAAGGATCCAGTTTCCACCCATTTTTCATCATTTGAAGAGCTCTACTAGTTCATCATTTCTTACAAATGGGAAAATTAGGAAATTTACGCTAGGTAGGCATGTGAGATAATTAAATAATGCTTAAAATATTAATTTGACCTTTTGCTGGATTATTCCTTTTTTTGTCTCTTCTCACATCTCTTTCTTTTCCATTTATTTTTCTTGTTATCTTTTTTCTTTTCTTTCATTTTTTTGTTCAGATAAAAATGTTATAATATTCCTCGGCCCTCTCATGGGTGCATACAACATTTTGATGAGTTTGAGTTCAGACTGAATTGACACTATGAAATGATATACTTCTTTCTTGCAGTTGCATGCTTTCTAGAATAGTGCAATTCAAGTCTAATTTGCCTTTGAGTAGTGCTTGCAGTGTTTTGGATTTGTGTTGATTTCAATTTGGACATCAGCACACTTGTTGAATGTGCATGCGTGTTTTCTTTTGTAGCAGATTGGTGCACCTTTTATTGTCACATCAGCACACTGTACAATACTAAAGATACAAACTGCACAATATTAAATTTTGTTCAACACGTAAACACTTAATGCAACTGTAAAATAAGTTCTTCGATGGTATTAGAATTAATGGTAGATTGGTCTTTATGAAACAACTAAACTTGTTTGCTATGGTGGTGCTTTAACATGATTTGTCCTAGAGTCTCTAAAGATGTTTTAAGTTGTCAAATATTTAATTTACTATTATTTTTTTTTCCTTATCTATGAAGTTCGAACTTTCCTCAGCACTGCAACCTTCATACCCTGTTGTCTTAGATGATAAATTCTACTGTTATTTTATTTTCTAGTAATGATAAGAATTTATTTTACTGGATATAAGATTTCAATCTCCGCGAACTTGAATCAAAATCTAATTTGGTATGTAAAAAGATATCCATTTTAATAGCTGTTCACATTCTATATCACACTTTTCTATCATCTTAGTTCCTTCAGCTTGTCTTATGTCAGCTTGTTATGATTGTAGATATTTTTTTTAATTCTAAGAATAAAAGTTTGCTGTTTTTTTTCTTGGAATAGAATAATGCAGCTTAGTTCTGATAATCATTTTTTTTGTACCTTCAGGGTTCTTGCAGATCTATATCGCCTAGGCAACTGCGAAGCATTCAATGTAGGTGTGAATTCTGCTGTGCAGGCATCAATCCAGAATCAAATCTATTTTTTGCTAAGAGCTTTGTATAATTTTTCTCTTTTAATTTCTTATGCGATAGTCTTTCTTATTCCCCTGAAACGATAATCATAAATGAAAAATTATATCCCAGGTTCTGGTCTAAATTATTCTTTTGTTATTTCAGCATTTCAAAAACTTGGGCTTGATTGTGCAAATTGGACAGAACCAATATATGCAGATTTGAAAAGGTATAGCATTTTACAATTATTCTCTACCAAACTAATTGTGACTTCTCAAAGAAAACACGCTATACCAGCTATTTTCTATCATCATGTCAGAAGTTCTCCATGTTCTGTTTGAATTGGGTCATTTAAAATTTGAAGTTTTACTGAGCTCAGATACGCAAAATCTACATCCACAGGAAGACTGCTGGTGATGAAGAAAGGATGCTGATATTATTTTTTAACAGGGTAAGGATGTTGCTGACATAATCCCAAGTCAAGCATCTTTGGTTAATAAATTTTTCTGAAAGAAAGTAAAATTTGAGTTAATATGATCCCCAATGTCTTAATATTTGAAGCGAGGACTTAAGATTGGCAGATTGCATTCATTTTAGGTGATGTTGTTTTTTGAAAAATACCAAATTTATTACATTTTGAACCGAATGATAGTTGTCCTTGGAACACATTGGTTTGGAATAAGTATTAGTCTACCGTGCTAAACACATCTTTGGTCCTATGTACTGTGTCCACTCGCTTCTTGGGGTCATGTATTTGGCCGTCCATGTCAGATGTGTGTTCACCTGCATTTCCGTCACTTCTTGAGGAAACCTTTTGGAGGAGGCAATACAATGAATCCCAACCGTCTAAAACCATCATTTAAAGCCATTTATAGGCTGTAAAAGCATCTCCATGCAAATATTTAACCTCCCTGAGTCCCTTAAAAACTAAGACTTTTTGACTTCCTTTTTTCAACTTCCATAACATATTCAAGTCCAATTTATCTTTTAAACTTTTCTAGTTTTTGGTTTTGCAAGGTCATTACAAAGCTACAATTAAAATGAAAGCCATAAACCATTGCTTTAGCATTTCCTTTACAGGCAATTTTTTGCAGAAGTGTCACAAACTGGCTTCATCTTAGGCTCTTATCTTCCTTAAAAACTCCTAAAATATTTGAAATAGTGTGTTTTTCTTTAGCTTATTTTGTTCAGAGCAATGAAGCTGAAATAATGTGTTTTTACTGTGTGATGTCTTCAACAGCAATGTCAGCTCCCGTGGTCATTAGTGCATAAAACAAAATTTTTATTATTATTATGGACTCAATGGATGCATCTTTCATCAGATTTGAATCCTGTCTATTTCATTTGTTTAGTTGCCTTTTGCACATTACTTGTGGGGCTTAGCTATCAGCTTGCTAATGAATTTTGCATATAATTTGAAGTGAATTTTTTAATTAAGCGTTACTCTCTTTTGAATTAAAGTTAGGGCTTATTTGCTTCATAGTTAGCTTGGTAGCTTTGTAATCTAAATAGTATTGTTTTTAGGATGGGCTTAATATTTTTCAAATAAAATATTTTTTATTAATGTTACCTCAATTAAAGAATGGAGTGCTGTAAAGATTCCCTGATGATTATTTTGATCCTTTTTGTGCTTTCATTTAACCATCTATATTGAGGTAATCTAGATATTGTCCATTTTGTACGCTGTCTAGAATACCTTAAATTGACTTATTGATGTAATTCAGAGTTTGTCAATGTGGGATCAAGCCAAGCATATTTTAGTATTAATAAAATGGTATATAATTTGAGACTATTTTGGAAAAAAAATTGTAAACTAAACATCTCATGACCGCTGTCTTGTCACTTTTTTTAGTCATATGGTGCAAATTTCTTCCGTATCAGATACATTTTCGTTGAGGAATATTTTTGACATTTGTTTATTTCTTTATGCTTGACCATTCTTGAGTTGTAATAAAATAAAATTTATGTCATTCACGAACCTATGTAAGTATTCAAAAGTTTAATATATTTGCTTAGACTATTCCTACATGAATTTGAAAGTATTTGGGAAATTTGTTGATATATTCTTTTTATCTTGTTAAATATTTATCAGTTTTTTCTTACTATTAACATTGCTTCATGGATGGTGGAAGCTTACTTTTATTTGCTTGAATTTTATTTTCTATGTAGATAGAATGAAGTAGTTTGTTTGAAGTTTTGAGAAATATGTCTTTTCTGTTTGACTTCTGCAGATTGGTTGGCCAAGTTCATTGCCCACTACTGAGAAAGAAGCATTCATGAAGCGTATAATGCGGGAAAAGGTACTTTCTTAACAAATACCTGTTTTTTCTTCTTTTAGTAATTTCGTTCCCCCACCTTTAAACCCTTGAACTATTTGTAAGGGTATGTGTACTGAGAAACCATGGACAGGGAGCGGCTAAACTGTTAATTTAAAAACTGAGCACTTTCTGAATTTTATTTTGTCGAACTATTAAACTAAAATTCAAACAAAGTTAAAAATCCAAAATAAGCCAAGACCCAACTAGCTGTGTGTGTATTTTTTTAATTTAAGGTTGAAGATATGTAATCTAGTATCCTTTCGTCTTGGTTTATTTAAGACGATCTGAATAGTTTTAGAAATTTGGATTGCGATTTACAGCAACACTATTCTGCTCAACATCAGTTTGCACATTGTTAAATGCGACACTTATTAGGTTAAGATTTTTGAATCAACCATGATGTATTTTGTCAAACCTGAGACAAAACCTAAATCAAACTGATTAGCTTATGCAATGTGGATCATACTACGAGGAAATTCATATCTAACTTAGTATCCAGCAATTTTTGCATTGTATTTGAGACATATCCTTTCAAGCCTATGCTAAAAGTTTTTTTTTTTTTTGAGTCGGAATTCACCTTGTACTTGAATTCAGAAAATTATGTTCATAGTTTTGTGGTTAGTTTTAAAACTGGCTTCATCAAATTTTCAGGGAAGCTTCTTTTGAATTTGTGTGGTGTGAGGGATTGGTTGAATGATGCCATTTCGTACTTTGAACAAAACAATCTGAATTAAATATTCTTTTAGCCCTTTTCCATAGCGCTCAAACTTTCTTATGCTAGAAAGCCATGCCTGTTGAATGGCATTGTGCTTGAGAAGTGTTTCGCCCCTCATATGAATTGTGAGTATATTTTTTCTTGAGTCATTACTAAATTTAGTTTCCTGTCCAAATTTAAGAAATGATCTGCCTAATTTTTTGTATGATGTTATTTTCATTTTTTGTACTTCATTAATTCATTTATTATTATCCTTCTTCTTCTCTTAAAGCTTCTCTTGATAGATAACTTTGAATTTTTCCATTAAATTCATTTGTTATTGTCCTTTTACGATGGAATCTTAACTAGTGCTTAACCTATTGACAGAGGAAAGCTCTACAAGACTTTGCGATATCAAGTGATTTAGCTTTACGACCTGGAGTTGAAAAGTAGGTTTTTATTATTTGCTATCAACCATGTCAAGTATCTCATGACCTATAAAAGCACTCTGGCAGTTTTTTACTAGCCAATGAATTTAGGGGGTTATGCATTTCATTGCATTTTCTGCAGATAAAACATTCAGGCATTCCTGCATTCGAGCGCTTGTAACCTAGCTTTGTTTTATGCGGTCTTTTGTGTTATCATATCTTTTAAGTGGGCATTAATGCATGTACATGAAATTTAATGAAGATTTGACATAAATTTTATACGAGAATGCGGAATAATGGCTTAAAATTTTCATTAAGTTTTACATTATTTATAGAGGTCTACAAGTCAATAAAAGTGAGGTTTACCGAGTTCAATTGTGGCTAACAACTCGTAAATTAAAATTAATATATAGGAGTGTAAAGGTGGAAATGAAATAATTTCAATAATTACACATAATGGCTGCATTGATGTTCTTGCTCTAATATGCCTTTTCAAGATGGCATTCCATTGGAGATTGCAATCTTGATTTTTAATGCATGAATTTAGGTGTATAGTTGTGGTTAAGTCAGGGAAGCTGTATTTTTAGGTCATCGTGAAGAATTATCCATCGATTGATTTCAATAATAACCTAACACTAGGGTATAAATAGGAACAAACTAATAAAAATATTACCTACTATTTGATCTCTCTTACTTGTAGCATAGAATATTACTACTTTATCAGCAAAAGTAAAATAAATCAATTATTTCTTAGTTAAATCCTATAATTCTAACAGCCTATCTCAAGTTGTTGCATATATATCTAAATCATGCCAAATTTCTCCACAAGCAGTTTAAAATGAGGCTTAAATAACCTTTTGATAAGAATATCAACTATCTTTTTCGTAGTGGGAATGATGGGCATATAAATAGCTTCACAATCAGTCTTCTCTTTTATTAAGTTTTAGTTATTCCTTACATACTTTGTTCCATCATTTTTTTTTTGAGTTTTGTGCAATGCTAATGATTGTTTTGTAATCATAATATAACTTCATTGCTATGTTTGCCACTATTTTTAGTTCCTCGAGAATTCTTTCCACCCAAAGCATCTCACACACTCCATTAATCATAGGTCAATGTTCTACTTTAGTACTATCTTTTGCCAGTACATTCAACTTTCTGCTTCTCTATGTGATTGGATTTTCATGAACATACATATAATATCTCAACGTGGATCTTCTACTATTGATCGTTTTAGCCTAATCTATATCATTAAATACTTAGGGTGTGTTTGGGGCAGCTTATTGTTGCATTTGGCTTTTTGAAAATGCCGAAATACCATTTGGTTCAAGCGTTCCACTGGCGTTTTGAAAACGATGTTTAGGTTTTATTAAAGAAAGCGAGCCGCGGGATCGACCCTGCATCCCTCTTCGAAGAGCTGCGTTTGATCAAGAAATACCTCCAATCCCCTTCTCCCTCGTGTGACCACGCTCGCCCTAAGCTGGTTCTCCATCCCCACTATCCCTCTCTTCTCCCTCGCTTATTCCTATCGTTCATCTGGTATCTCGCAATATTTTTCCTATATGTTTAATTTCTATGGTTTTCCTTTCATTGCTCTTGTTTGCCCTCTGCAATTTCCGATTCCATGGTTTTCCTTTCATTGCCCTCTGCATTTAACTATAGCAAATGTTGGGTAATTTGTTATAATATGATATGAGTGCCTATCAAATTTAATTGTTAACCATTTGAAGAAGATTAGTTTATGATATTGAGTATTGCTTGTGCATGCTATTGAGGTGAATGTTGAAGCATAATGAGTGTTGTATTTGTTGTTTAATGCTCTTAAGCTTGGATGATAAACTGGCTTATGCTATTGAGGTGAATGTTGAAGCATAGTGAGCGTTGTATTTGTGTAATTCTTTTAGGCGTGGCTGATAAACTGGCTTAATGCTACTTCAATATGCTGTTTAGGTAATCTTTCATTATGCCATTGTGGCTAAGCGTGAAAAAGATACCATCAGTGTTTAATAAAAAGAGTCAAAGACATGCTTTCTTGTGTTAGGGTTGTTTTCCTCAAGTTTATCTCAACATGAATGAAATAGAAGGGGGTTCAATGAATGCTAAAATTTGGAAGGATGTAGCAGCATCCCTCATTAATTTACATTTGATATAGTAGAAATTGGAGCTATGCATATTTCTTGTAAAAGAACCACAAAAATTAAACACCAGAAATTAAAATGTTATGATCTTCTTTGGGACTTTGGTAAGTGCTTGATGGTGTCCATGACTTGCTTCTGGGTTGATGAGTGTCAGCGATCCATTGTTCATCATAATTTTTTCTTGATTTTATTGTGGCTTTTATATATTCATGCACATGTAAAAGCACATGTACTTCAACAGGTTGCTTTTATTCAAAGCATCTGGCTTTTATTCTCTTCCACATTTTTCTTATTGCATTTGATTCCTTTTTTGCTCCTTTCTTAGCTCCATAGTTGCTATCTCTATTACCGGATGATCTTCTAGCTCTCTCTGCTTCTGTTTCCTTTTCTACCAGGCAAACGTGTGGTTACCAGAAATGTGTGTGGGGTGGTAGTGAATGTTACCTATGCTTGTGTGTGGTTTATGTGAGAGTAGTTTATGGTGGTTTGGGTGTGCTCTGCAGGCCTTGGATGTGTGGTTTGATGGTGGATGTTAGGTGCGCTTGTGTGGGGTGGCTATGAGTGGTGTTTATGGTGGCTTGGGTGTGCTCTACTGGCCTTGGGTGTGTGGGTTGGTGGTGGATGTTATATGTTCTTGTTTGTGGTGGTTGTGAGAGCAGTTTATGGTGGCTTCGATGTGCTCTGTTGGCCTTGGGTGTGTGGGTTGGTGGTCGATGTGAGGTGCACTTGTGTGTGTTGGTTGTGAGTGGTGTTTAGGGTGGCTTGGGTGTGCTCTGCTGGCCTTGGGTGTGTGGGTTGGTAGTGGATGTTAGCTGTGGTTGTGTATGGTGGTTGTGGGAGCAGTTTATGCTGGCTTGGGCGTGCTCTGCAAGTCTTGGGTGTGTGTGTTTGTGGTGGATGTGAGACGTGCTTGTGTGTGGTGGCTGTGAGAGCAATTATTTTTGGTGTTGTTAGGTTTATCTCATCAAAACATTCATTTTACTTTTAGTTTGCTAAAATTGAAATTTGGGTGGTCTCATTTGATTTTGAAAGTTTCTAATTTGCATACTTGCATCAATATCTGTGATTGATTATATGGGTTTTCTAATGATGCATAAATAATTGTACATCATTAGTTGTAAATTCATTATAAGAATCTAAGAGAAGATATTGCTTCTTTAGGTGTTTTGTTTAGTAATATTTTTTTTGGATTTGTGCATATAGTAAACTTTCATTTTATTAAAACTCTATGCTATATATAGCTTTTGATAAAATTGTTATATTGTATAGCACTATGCACCACCCAATCATTAAGAAGCTCCTACTGTACCGGTATGATTTAATCTACCTCATCTCAAGTTGCACCTTTTTCATCATCGGGTTCTTTACTCTATTGGGGCCATACTTGAGAAGCTAGATCTACTCACTTTCAACCTAATCAGATCTTCTGTGGCCAGAATACTTGTGGAAAGAGATATTACTTTACCTGTTGTTATTGAAGTCTGGTTGGGCACAACTTATAATAGATATTGACAACAAATCGTCATGGACCATAAACCTCATTGTAAGATATTTGGGCATATCCTTGATAAATGTCATAAGCTTCATCCTAATTTGAAATCTAAAGATCAAGTGAATAAGGATGAATCTAACCCTACAACTCTGGACATATCTGTTCCACCTCGAGATAAAACTACCACAGGACAGGATTTGATGTCTGGTTTAATTGCCTCTATGAACCCTCCCCCCTAAAAATACTGTTTCTGCGATTAAGGAGAAGCTGGATGGCCCTGCAGAGCAAAATCCTATTGAAAACAGTACTGAAGGACCCCTACCTACACGGATTGATAATCGGGAAAACCTTGCAGCTCCTCATCTTCAGGAATTATTAGGAGTAGAGGCAACAACTCATACCTCACATACACTTGAACCTTTTGTGGGTACAACTGTTGACAATCTTTCTACTGCAGTACTACCACCTCATACGAATGAGCAACAATCTTCATATGAGGAATGACAGGTCTACACTTCCAGGAGGAAGAAGAAGAATGAAGATTTACTTAAACTAAGGAATCTAATGGATGATACTTTGGTTATTTCGGGCAATGGTATGCACCTAACCAATTTGTTAGCTGGTTCCCTTCCGAGAGCTAGAGGCAGAGACATAACTAAATTGAGTCTTCCCGATTGACCTTATATGTACCATCTATTTTTGGGTTTTTTTTTTTCTCTTTTTGTGTGTTGTACCGTGTGGGTTGGGTGCCTTTTTGGGCCCACTCATACAACCTATCTGTACCCTTTTTTCTTTAATATAATTGCCCTTGGGCTTTTAAAAAAAAATGCACCGCCCAATCACATTAGCATGTGTGAACATCATTAAAATATGCTTTTGGGGGTTTCATTAGACCATTAGGTCTCTACTAATAATTTCTCGTTAAAGGTTTATGCTATATTTGGCTAATGTATGTGTTGAAAATGAGATTATTCTTATCTTTTGAAAAATTGTTGTCTTTGAACATTTTCTTATGGTTAGTGTCTCTATAAAATATAATAGATGCCAACGACAAAGTTTTTGGAGCCCATAGAAAGTAGGAATACAAGGAATCAAACAATGTTTTGCAAGTTTTATGCAGGTTTAAATGTATTTGAAAGTGAGCCAAATCTGAGCCAGTTTAAGAGTTGTTTGGCTTGACTCATTAAGAAAATAAGTCAAATTTGTTTGTTTTATCTTTTGCGTTTGTTTTTTCTTTTTGTGTTTGGTGTTCATGTGATTGTGTTGGCTTTCTCTAAGCTCTTCTATTTTGTGTTAATATTTATTTATTTGTCATTTTGTAATGGTATTTAATTCAATTTTTTTCGTTCTCATTCTATAATGGTATAACATGTTGAGTTTGTTAGATGTTAAGATTTTGTTTAACTATCGATTCTTCAATTAGTTTCAACATATCTAAGATGAAAGAAGGTTCGTCAGTAATGTGGGATAAAGAAGTAATAAACATTTTTTACGATCTTTGCATTAAAGAGATAAACCTACCACATACTTTAACAAGGAATGTTGACAAAATATCTCAAGAGGTTCAAAGAATTGACTTGAAGGGAGTATGATAGGCTAAAATTCAAGTTCAAGTGAGATTAATTGAAGTAGTGGAAGTTATGGAAAGAGCTGAAATAAGGATCCACTGAGTTGGGTTGAGATCCATTAAGCATACCATTGATGCCTAAGAAGAATGATGAACTGAGAAGTTAGAGGTAATAATGGTTGACTAACATATATTTTTTCTCATTATCATTTTTCTTTGTTTTAACTAACATGCACCCACCCCCCTGCAATGTTGCCAGCAGTGTCAGCTGCAAAAAAAATTTAATGTGTGCGGAATTGACCCGAACTTAGAAGATAAATTGGACGTAATGTTTAAGGGAGTTGTCTCGACGGGCCAACATGCGTTCAACCCAAGTGAGCAGGGGTTTGCAGGCATCCCAGGTGACTTGCCACCCGAGCATGTTACGAGTTCTGGTGAAGGGCCTAGCATAAACCGAGGGAGCTGGAGTCCACCCATCAATCAAAGAGGTTCAGCCTGAAGAAAAGGAGGAAAGAAAAAGATTTTTTCGTGAAGAGCTCAATAGATAGAATGATAGGAGTATTTGCAGCTCCGCCACCTGCTGCTACAACTGACTTTACCATCTATGACTTTATGGTAGTTTTAGATGCAATTCTAGAAATTGTGGCAGATCCAACTTTTTATTTAAAATGTGTTAAATTGCTCTAGGACCCGACCCGCAGCAAATTTTCATGAGGCTACGACCCGGCTGCGTGTCGAATATTTACGTGTCTCAATTGAGAAATGAGTCCGTGTTATTTGTTGACATTATTATTATCGATTTTTATTGGACTTGTTTGCTTTTTCTTTATTTTCCAGATAATGGTTTGTGGAAAATGTTGTGATGTAGATGTATTAGTCATTTCAGTTAAGAACTATTACATTTGCACGTTTTTTTATTTTAAAAAATAGTTGATTCATAACATGTTACCTTAACAAACCATTTCTTCAGGATGGTCGACAACGAGAACACCGCAAAAGAATGGTTGCGATTGTTGCATTGTTATATTTCTCTTAGAATAATACCGCTCCATCACTGTTCGAACACCACTCATGACTTCGTCTTTTATTGGGAATAAATGGGCGGGCGAGATGCTCGCTCGACATCCATAAGGTTCAACAATATACATTCTATCTAATAATGAATCAATAGAAGAGCTATAGAGCGATTCCAGCATTCATCGGAGACAATAGAACGATACTTTTTCGAAGGTCTGAAAACACTAGTTAGCTTAGCGTCCCACATAATTAAGCCAGATGATCCATAATCCGGTACAACTCCAGAAAAAATTGCTAATGACCCGCGTGACATGCCATTTTTCAAAGTAAGTATTATTATTGCATTATGTTTACTTCAGAATGTAGTTAGTGTGGTGAAACTGACATCTCTAACAAATCCAAGCATAACTATATTGGGGCAATTTAAGGTACACACGTGGATTCCTGACTACCCAACCATGAAAATGTGGCATACATTGGTCGGTGTTGTTCAAGTACCAAAAAGTGATGACTGACTGTGACTTCAACATGTGCTTCACATTTGTGATGACCGGATGAGAAGGGAGTGCACGTGGCAGATGTCTTTTTGCCTATGCAACAAAGAATAATAGAAAGCGTTTCCCTCACCAGCCTCTAGGTTGGTTTAGTTTTTTTAACCCTATTAGTTTTTGTTATCAATAGTCACTAGTAGTCTCTTTCATGATATGTAATATTATTTAGTGGATGTCAGATATCCCTTACAGAGTGATATTTAAAGTCATTTCCAAACACCAAATACCGCGTTCCCGATTTCGAGATATTAAGTGGTGCTGCCCATAATAGAAAAAACATGTTCAACAAATGTCACTCTTCCTTATGCGAGGTGATTGAAAGAACATTTTGGGTTTTAAGAAGAAATTAGTCATCCTATGCGATATGCCGATGTAACCATTTTCTAAAAAAGTACATATTGTGGTGGCCACTATGACGTTCTACAATTTCATTAGACGACATCCCTCTCGGTCTGATATGGGTTTCAATATAACTGACGATGACGAGATGCATATCTTGCCTGAAGCATTCGAATTCCAGTTTGGGCAGTCTATACCAGACAATGTGATGGAGTCACATGAATTTGACACCCAGGATGATGAAGGTGCAGCGAAGATGACTGCTTTGAGGGAGCGTATCACAGATGTTATATGCGGCTGCTGATTGACACCAACTTCTTCATTTTGCAGACTATATGTTGTCTTCTTATGTCGTTTGTATCATTGTAACTTTCAATTTTATGATATTAACATGTTTGAGGGGCTTTTATGTTATTTTTTTTGTAGGTTTGTGAGGTCAATAATGAAACATATGACCTTATGAGATCTTCTGGATGACCAACTCATCGTTGTTTTAATATTGTATGTGAAATCCTAATAAAGACAACCGAGTTCCTCTCCTATTCTTGGTGTTTCGGTTTATGAGGATTCACATGGATGGCTTTTCTTGGTGATATGCACATGTGACGCAGGCCGTGGGTTACTCGTTAGTGTTGCATGTGAAATCCTACTGAAGACAACCGAGGTCCTTTCTTCTTGTCGATTCATCAATATATGAGGATCTACTGGATAACTTTTTTTTGGTGATTAGCACATGTGCCACTGGACGTTGGTCCCACGTGGGTTAAAGACAACCAATAACTCATTTTTTTTATAAGGACTACTTCCTGCATGTTGTCATAGACTCGCTGGTTGGTTTAGTTACTTCTCTCTTACACTTATTATTTTTTTATTTATATTCAATATATTTATGTTCGGTATATTTTTGGATTTGAAAATTTCATGTGATTGCTTTTTCTTTATTTTATGTTCGAGTTTTTTATTTTTTATTTCGTGGGCTTGTGAGATACATGATGACACTTTGGATCTTATGAGTTCTCTGAGTACTTACGTCTGCTATTTTTTTAACTAGATTTTCGTTTCTTTATTCAATACAGTTTCTTCAAATTCCATGATTTTTTGTTTTTTCATCTAATTTTATGACTGACGTGTTCTTTCTTGAATAATTGCAGGAAGATGACCCCCAGATTTTCGGGAAACTCTGGGCGAGTGCTATGCCGCTGCGGACTGCCATGTTTGCTGTTTACGTCACGCCAACCACATAGCTACGGACTGCAGTTCTACGGGTGCCCGCGGTGGGCAGATGGATGGAACGATTGCAAGTTCTGCAGGTAGGCAGACAGTCCGGTCGATTCTACAATATCTTAACTAGACAACGTTGATCGGGGTTCGACGGTATTCCAACCGAAAAATGTTGCTTATGGTTCGACGGTATCCCAACCAGAGAATGTTGCTCGGGGTTTGACGGTGTCCCAACCGGACAACGTTGCTTGTGACATGCTTCTTCTGTATTTTAAAATAAATATTATCACACTTTTAATTGTAATTTTAATATGTTATTTATTTTTAATTAGGTTTCTTGATACTCACTCTTAAGTGAGGTGTATATCATGTTTTGTACTATTATAAAATGATTTTTTTGGTTATCAACGGTCAAATGTATAGCTGTTACAGTTCTGTTGCAAACAAAAGCACTGCGCAGTGCCAGAATAATCATTTATCTAAAAAAGTTGCAAATCAGCTGTTTTCCAAACACACAAACCAAACAACTAAACAACTTATCTAAATCAGGGGCAAAATGATCATTTATCGAAAAATAGCTGCATATCAGTTGTTTTCCAAACACTTAAACCAAACAACCAGCTAGCTTATCCGGATAAGCTGCTGATCAGCAGCTTATCATAATAAGCTGCTGATCAACAACTTATCATAATAAGTTGCTTTTCTAGATAAATTAGATAAGCTGCAGCTGCCCTAAACAGATCTTTAATCTTTTGACATCGAGTATTTTAAAAGAATAAACCTTTGTTTGGAGTTTTTTTTTTAAGTATTGAAGAATTTGATACATATCATCCAAATTTTTTTCATTTGGTGAATGTATCGACTCACAAAATTTACAGTGAAAGCAAAATCTGGTCCTTTATGAGATAAATAAATTAACCTTTCGACAACTTTTTGATGCTAAGTTATGTCTTTTGTCTCTTTCCTCTGATTTTGATCAATCGAAGAGCCATCTGATTTACAACCACTCATTACCATCTCTTTAAAAGATTATGTATGTACTTTTGTTGAGGTACAACAAATCTCTTCTTTGATTCGACAATCTCTATATTGAGAAAATACTTCATAAATTCTAAATGCTTAATTTTTAATGTTGAGAAAGGAAAAGTTTTCAACGTATTTATTTTAGTAACATCATCTTTTATTAGAATTTTATCATTTCATATAAATAATTAGCGCAATCATTTTCCCATCTTGTGAATGTTTAGAAACATTTTATGATCGACTTGCCCTTGGGTCTGTCCTTAATTCTTGACAGACAGAATGAATTTCTCAAACCATACTCTCAATGTTTGTTTTAGTCTATTCAAGGTTTTCTTAGTTTACATACCTTAGTGTCAAGATTATCACTAAATTTGTGGGGGCAAATTCATGTTTTGATATCAGAGTTAATCCAAACCACAACAGAACAATGATATCATTACTGAAATTCAAATAGACAATCAGAAACAATGAAATGAAAAAGTAAAAATTGACACACACAAATACCCTATTAGGGTGGGCTTCGAAGATGGTACCAGCGGTTTTAGGAGGAAACTAAGAAGTATGGGTGATTACTTGGTCGAGCGACAGCTAGGGAAAGGATGACCTATGGCTGGACAACAACTAGGAAGCCAGGAAAAGGGGGGTGGGGGAAGGAATTGCAGCCACATGGGGAGGTGGGGTTGTAGGGTTGTGTGACACCTGCACAACATGTTAGGTGGCTGTGAGGGAGCACGGAAAGGGTGGCGACAGGTTGTGGGTAGCTAGGAACGTAAGGGGAGGGGGAAGGTGACATAATTGCAGGCTGTAGGGAAACCATAAAGTGTTGCTTTCCTGTGGAGGCAGCAAATACTGTGAGGATGGAGGCGAAAGAAAGGTTGCAGGAGGAGGGAAATCGAGGATGAATGTCTCGTAGGATCAAACTCAATCAGAGCACCATTCGATCCTTGGGAGATAATCACCACGTTGGACAAGTTACAACTAAAGCACTTGCTCTCTTTTGGATACAATCCTATTAAGAAAACATCAGAAGCTGACAACAATCCTGAACAAAAATACACAAAAAATGGCTTTAACAAAAGAAATGATTGGCCCCCACATTAGTTGGGTGGCAAATCCTATGAGATGTAGGGCCGATTAACTCTCTGGAAGTGTTTTCTTGAGCTAGACGTCCAATTCAGAGGAAGGGAAGAGTTTCGAGGTCCAAAATTTGCACCGTAGAGGCTCTAGAGGCCCAATTGGGACTCTTGTAGTAGGTACATTTGCGTTTGCCTCCCGGGATTGGCGAGCGTCGACATCATCTGTTGAAGCTTTTGTCTCCTTAGAGTATGGAATCAGATCAGATATGTTGAAGGAAGCAAAGTTATTGTAACCCTCCGAGGCTCAATGATCTTCGACTGCTGTCACGACTCGACCCTGGCCTTGGAATTAACCAAGGCGGGTGCAGACGGTTGGACGGTGTGAACTATTTTTTTCTATAATTAGTTACTATTTAACAGATGAAAGTGTCACTATCCAAATTAAATTATAACATTAAAATTACATTTATCTCACCACTAATTATTTGTGTCTTCTATAATTATTTTCCTTTGTATCGTTCATTTTTTAATCATTAATTAACATGAACAATTAGTTTAAAATAACAAGCTAAATAAGTTAATGAGTACTCGTACTTTTAAACTACAATAATATTAGAGAAAAGAAAAATAGTATGCATATCAGTTAAACTTTTAATAAATCAATATAAACATTTAAATGCTATTCAATGAATCTTGTTATATCAATATCTTGTCAATAACATTATATATCTCTATAATCGTCATATGAGTACCGTTTAAAAATTATACCACATAAGATACTTCAATATCAATAACTTTTTCTATATACGTGCATGAGTACCTTAGTGTTTCCCTATCAGTGCCATCAAACGGTACTCTATCATAGCCAGCCATACACATACAAACATTCTATCAAAATCATTATTTACTAAAAATATATTTCATTTCTATTTGTGTATCAGACAATATTCTTATAAATCATTTAAATAATGTTGTGCACACATATCATTCATACAATATGAACAAAAATTCAGTAGAATTGAAAATCCTAAGTTTGCAATAATTTCATATAACTGAGGATAGTACTAATAAATGTATTTGGTCTAGGAGCAAAAAATTACCATAGTATAAGAACATGCGTACTCACATTGATAACAATTAATTTATTTTTGATTTGCATTAGGTCAATTTTAGCTATCCATAAATTTTTTATTGGACTCACTTCAATATTTTTTAGTGTATCGTTATGCCTGAATGAATATAATTATTTAGTTGAGTAGCTTTAATTTTTTAAAATTTGTATTATTATAATTTTTTTTATAATTATCTTATTGGTCATTTCATCAAATTTTATTAATTAATTCTAATTTTTGGGCTCTGATACTACTTTTGTCACGACTCAAACTGGGGTTTGAAATTAATCAAGTCGGATACATGCGAACGGACTGTGTGAATTAAGTTTTCTATAATCAATTATCATTTAACAGATAAAAGAGTCTCTATTCAGATTAAATTAAACTAGTAAAATTATATTTACATCGCTACCAGTTAGGAGAGATGTTTTAGATCATCTGATGTTCCAATTAGGAGAGTAGATGTTTTAGATTCGATTTATGTTAAGAAAGGCAAAGGTAGACCTAGGAAGACTTCGGCTTATTGTATAAAAAATGATCTTAATTTATTAGAACTAAATGAAAGCATGATACTAAATTGGACACAATGAAGAAAAAAGATTCATGTAGCCGACTCCATGTAGTGGGATTAAGGCTTTGTTGTTGTTGTTGTACCTATTACTTGCGTTTTCTATAATTTTTTTTTCTCTTCTATCATTTATTTTTTAATTATTTAATTAACTTGAAATATTAGTTTAAAATAATAAAGTGCTAAACACGTCAATAAATACTCATGTTCTTAAACTACAATAATATAAGAGAAAAGTAAAATAATATGTATTTCAGTTAAGGTTTTAATGAATTAATATAAACATTTAAGATGATATTTAATGAATATTACTGTATCAATATCATATAAATATCATTTTATGTAGTAAAATCGTCACATCAGCATCGTTTAACAATTGTACCATTTAAAGTACTTCATTATCAATATTCTTTTTTCATATGTCAACATGTGTACTTTAGTGTTCCCCTACTAGTACCATTAAGAGATGACTCCATCGTGCACATGCAAACATTCCATCAAAATCATTATTTACTAAAAATATATTTCTTTCCAATTTATGTATCAGACTATATACTTATAAATCATTTAAATAATGTTGTGCACACATATTCATACAATATGAATAAAAATTCATTAGAATTTAAAAATTTTAGTTTGCTATTATAGTACTAGTAAATGCATTTGATCTAAAAGAAACAAATCATTACTATAGTCTAAGTACATGAATATTTATCTTAATGACGATTAATTTGTTATTTGATTTGTCTTAACGTCGACTCTTATAAAATTAAAAGCTTAAATATGGGTATTCATATTAAAAAATAATAAGTTATCATTTTAATTAGATATTAAATTTACATCATTTAAGTATTAAGTTTCCATTTTTCACTTTATGAAAAATCCTAATTAATTTCATTACTTAAACTTTTCCTTGCCGAAGTTTGTGCGGGTCCATTTGCCTTCTCCGTTAGCTCGAACACTTTGCCTCCTTCCCCTCCAAACTGAAGTTATATACCTTAGACTTTTATATCAATAAAACTTTTTATTAACATAATTTACAAGCTAAAAAAACACACACATATAACTCAATTAAAATATTAAAATCTTATATTATTGTTCTTTCGGTCAAACCTTACTCGCAACCACACGAGAGACTTCTTCCCTCTACTAGACCAGGATTGCGCAAGCTGGCTTCGACTCCCTCGCACACAAATTCATGAATATCACTGCGTCTTTTTCCTCCCTTTCTTCTCCTTCGGCTTGGTTGATCGAGATTGAGCGATTTCTACACAAAGGATCTTCTGCAGTGAAGATGATGTTTCACGCTACGGTTAGGGTTGGTCGGCCTCTTTTTCCTCACATTTCTTCTCTTTTAATTTCTTTCTTTGTGCTCAGCTTGTCATCTACCTTCGCACTGAATGTTTGCTCGATCCTCGACGACGTCATGAAAGCATCTTTTCCTTAATCAACCAGACACTAGTTGCTCCTTTGCAACAGAAACTACTCGACGCTATTGATAAGCTGCTTGTGACGTTTTATATAATGAAATTTACCTACTTGTCTTCAGAACCTTTAGCTTTACTTCCCCTTCTTCAGCTTCCTGGTTGTTTGATTCCTCTCTCTCCTTTAGTTGTCCGACTCCTCACTTCCTATTTTTTGGTTTTCTCGTTTCCTCTCCCTCGATTAACTGAAATGGGACTTCACAACTGCCCCCTTAGAAGCACTTGGATCACACTGTTAGCTACACTGCTCCTGAGTACACTTGATTAGGGCTATAAACGAACCGAGCTGGAGCGATTCAGGCTTGGCTCGTGTTTGGCTTATTCGAAATTGATCATGTTTGAAATTGGCTTGTGTTCAAAATTGGCTCATGAACAGTGTGTTCGTGTTCGAACAGATTTAAATATTCTTATTCGGTTTGACTCGAAATTGACTCGTTAAAATTAATTGAAAAAAATAAATGTAGGGTGTTAGATTTGAACATGCACCGATTCGGTGCAATAGAAGACACATGCCACATGACTACACGAGCTGTTATGATTTAATCTTTGATATAAACATATGTAATATATTATTATATAAATAATATATATAATTTTTTTATTGTGTTAAAACAAGCCGAACACGAGCGAACAAATGGTTGTTCATGTTCGGCTTATTTATAATTCGAGCTTAAAAATTTTGTTCGTGTTTAACTCATTTACTTAATGAATGAACCGAGCACGAGCTACATGATAAGTTGAACATGAGATGTTCACAAACAACGAGTTTTTTTAACAACCGTACACTTGAGTTTTTCTCAATTGCGAGCAACCATCCATATTTGTCCAACCATATGAGGATACACTATTGAACTGACCTAAACTGGAACTTCATACCAACCATACGTTGTGTCTATAGTCTTCCAAAAGTAGTACGAGGTTGGCTCATTTCTACCTGACATGAGAATGGATTGAACTCTCTCTAATAATTGTGTCCGTGGTGACAGGTATCGATCATGATGTTCTGACATATTTTTTGCCCCATGTCTAGAATCGGTGCCTCTGTCCCGCTTTCCTTTATCATCACTAAAATTGACCCTACTTGCACGTCTCTGTTGGCAAGGTCACCTGTAAGCTCGGACTTTGCAGAAGGTTGAAGGGCTACGTATTTGCCAACCTTACTAAAAGTGTAGGTATTCCTTAACCCGTCATGTTGAGTTCGACGATCAAACTTCCATAGTCTCCCTAACAAAAGGTGGCATAGATTCATGGGCACCACACATCAAAACTAATCTTGTAGTTGATTCCCAATCGAAATTCTATGAGACACTTTCTGTCAATATTGATTATGTTCTCCTTCTTGAATCACGTTAGGGAATATGGTCGAGGATGTCTCTCAGTAGTGATGCTCAACTTATCCACCATTAGTGTTGACACTATATTCTTGCTGCTACCTCCACGTTGATGATGTTGCATACCTTTCCCTTCACAGTGCAATGAGTGTAGAATATATAGTGGTGAAACCACTGTTGCTCATTCGTAGCCTTAGTCTGAAGGACTCGTCGAACCATACGCATTTCACCCTCATCTGGGAGAAGCTGGTACTCCCCACCTATCTCTCTAGCTGTTTTCATCGCTCAATTCCTTCATTTTACCCTGTTCGGTGAAGAACACAACTCTGCTCGTTAAGCAACAGAAAGCTATGTGTTCAAAACCATGATATTTGAAGTATTTCTTGGCTGGAACTGCACTGGCATGTTTTTTCCTCAGGCTTCTAACTTGGAGTGGCTCTGTTGTGCTACTGACTAGTCTGCTCCACTCTTTGAGGCATGCTCTTCCTGAGGCCTCCAAATGTGGGTGGTTGTCGANGCAAAGATAGACCTAAGAAGACTTGGACTTATTGTATAAAAAATGATCTTAATTTATTAGAGCTAAATGAAAGCATGATACTAAATAGGACACAATGAAGAAAAAAGATTCATGTAGCTGACTCAACGTAGTGGGATTAAGGCTTTATTGTTGTTGTTGTACCTGTTACTTGCGTTTTCTATAATTTTTTTCACTTCTATCATTTATATTTTAATTATTTGATTAACTTGAAATATTAGTTTAAAATAATAAAGTGCTAAATACGTCAATGAATGCTCATACTCTTAAACTACAATAATATAAAAGAAAAGTAAAACAATATGCATTTCAGTTAATGTTCTAATAAATTAATATAAACATTTAAGATGCTATTTAATGAATATTACTGTATCAATATCATATGAATATCATTCTATGTCTGTAAAACTGTCACATGAGCATCGTTTAACAATTGTACCATTTAAAGTACTTCATTATCAATATTTTTTTTTCATATATCAGTATGTGTACTTTAGTGTGCCTCTACTAGTACCATTAAGATATGACTCCATCATAGCCGGTCGTGCACATACAAACATTCCATCAAAATCATTATTTACTAAAAATATATTTCTTTCTAATTTATGTATCAGACTATATACTTATAAATCATTTAAATAATGCTGTGCACACATATTCGTATAATATGAATAAAATTCATTAGAATTTAAAAATTTTAGTTTGCAATGATAGTATTAGTAAATGCATTTGATCTAGAAGAAACAAATCATTACTATAGTCTAAGTACATGAATATTCATCTTGATGACGATTAATTTGTTATTTGATTTGTCTTGATGTCGACTCTTATAAAATTAAAAGCTTAAATATGGGTATTCATATTAAAAAAAAAAGTTTTAATTTTAATTAGATATTAAATTTACATTATTTAAGTATTAAGTTTCCATTTTTTACTTTATGAAAAATCCTAATTAATTTCATTGCTTAAACTTTTCCTTGCCGAAGTTTGTGCGGGTCCATTTTCCTTCTTCTTTAGCTCGAACACTTTGCCTCCTTCCCCTCCAAACTGAAGTTATATACCTTGACTCTTATATCAATAAAAGTTTTTATTAACATAATTTACAAGCTAAAAAACACACATATAACTCAATTAAAAATCTTATATTATTGTTCTTTCGGTCAAACCTTACTCGCAAGCACACGAGAGACTTCTTCCCTCTACTAGACCAGGATTGCGAAAAAATATTACATCAGTACTACGTACGTAGAAGTAACGTGCGTAGCCAATGAAATCATGCAACGACACCCCGCGCGACCGCGAAAAAAAAATGAGCGCAGTAACACGGGGAATATTCCCCCCTGTGTTATTCATGTGTTATTGCGTGTGTTATTCACGTATTATTGATGTGTTATTGTGTTATTATAACACCAAGAATATTCTCAGGACACAATAACACATGAATAACACACAATAACACCTGAACAATACGGAGAATATTCCCGACAGAGAACAAACGACGCAGTAACATGGAGGAATATTCTCCCCCATGTTATTCATGTGTTATTGTGTGCTATTCAAATGTTATTAATGTGTTATTGTGATATTATAACACCAAGAATATTTTCAGGACACAATAACACATGAATAACACACAATAACACTTGAATAATATAGGGAATATTCCCGACAGAGAAAAAAGCGGCGCAGTAACACGGGAGAATATTCTCCCCGTGTTATTTATGTGTTATTGTGTGTTGTTCATGTGTTATTCATGTGTTATTGATGTGTTATTGTGTTATTATAACACTAGGAATATTTCTAGGATACAATAACACATGAATAANATAACGCCAGAAATATTTTCAGGACAATAACACATGAATAACACGGGGGGGGGGGATATTTCCCGTGTTACTGTGCCGTTTTTTTTTCTCTGTCCCGTAGGGTGTCGTGGTGTGATTTCATTGGCTACGCACGTTACTCTACATGCGTAGTACTGATGTAATATTTTTTCCAGGATTGCACAAGCTGGCTTCGACTCCCTCACGCACAAATTCATGAATATCACTCCTTCTTTTTCCTCACTTTCTTCTCCTTCGGCTTGGTTGATCGAGATTGAGCGATTTCTACACAAAGGATCTTCTGCAGTGAAGATGATGTTTCACGCTACGGTTAGGGTTGGTCGGCCTCTTTTTCCTCACATTTCTTCTCTTTTAATTTTTTTCTTTGTGCTCAGCTTGTCATCTACCTTCGCACTGAAGAGGCTAGTTGCTCCTTTGCAACAGAAACTACTCGACGCTATTGATAAGCTGCTTGTGATGTTTTATATAATGAAATTTACCTACTTGTCTTCAGAGCCTTTAGCTTTACTTCCCCTTCTTCAGCTTCCTGGTTGTTTGATTCCTCTCCCTCCTTTAGCTGTCCGACTCCTCACTTCCTATTTTTTGGTTTTCTTGTTTTCTCTCCCTCGATTAACTGAAATGGGACTTCACAACTGCTTCCTTAGAAGCACTTGGATCACACTACCAGCTACACTGCCCCTGAGTACACCTCAGTAGGGCTATAAACGAACCGAGCTTAAGCGAGTTCACACTTGGCTCGTGTTCGGCTTGTTCTAAATTGATCATGTTTGAAATTGGCTTGTGTTCGAAATTGACTCATAAACAATGTGTTCGTGTTCGACCAATTTAAAAATTCTTATTCGGTTCGACTCGAAATTGACTCGTTAAAATTAATTGAAAAAAATAGATGTAGGGAGTTAGATTTGAACATGCACCAATTCGGTGCAATAGAAGACACATGCCATATGACTACACGAGCTGTTATGATTTAATCTTAGATATAAAAATATATAATATATTATTATATAAATAATATATATAAGTTCTTTATTTTGAGTTAAAACAAGCCGAACACGAGCGAACAAATGATTGTTCTTGTTCGGCTTTTTTATAATTCAAGCTTAAAAAATTTGTTCGTGTTTGGCTCATTTACTTAATTAATGAACCGAACACGAGCTACTTAATAAGCCGAACATGAGATGTTCACAAACAACGAGTTTTTTTGACAACCGTACACTTGAGTTTTTCTCAATTGCGAGCAACCATCTATATTTGTCCAACCATATGAGGATACACTATTGAACTGACCTAAACTGGAACATACAAACCGTACGTTGTGTCTGTAGAGTCTTCCAAAAGTAGTACGAGGTTGGCTCATTCCTACTTGACATGAGAATGGATTGAACTCTCTCTAATAATTTTGGCCGTGGTGACAAGGTATCGATCATGATGTTCTGACATGTTTTTTGCCCCATGTCTAGAATCAGTGCCTCTGTCACGTTATCCTTTATCATCACTAAAACTGACCCTACTTGCACGTCTCTACTGGCAAGGTCACCTGTAATCTCGGACTTTGTAGAAGGTTGAAGGACTACGCATTTGCCATCATTACTAAAAGTGTAGGTATTCCTTAACCCGTCATGTTGAGTTCGACGATCAAACATCCATAGTCTCCCTAACAAAAGGTGATATACATCCATGGGCACCACACATCAAAACTAATCTTGTAGTCCATTCCCAATCGAAAGTTTTATGAGACACTTTCTGTCAATATTGATTCTGTTCTCCTTCTTGAATCACATTAGGGAATATGGTCGAGGATGTCTCTCAGTGGTGATGCTTAACTTATCCACCATTAGTGTTGACACTATATTCTTGCTGCTAGCTCCACGTTGATGATGTTGAATACCTTTCCCTTCACAGTGCTATGAGTGTGGAATATATTGTGGTGAAGCCACTGTTGCTCCCTCGTAGCCTTAGTCTGAAGGAATGGTCGAACCATACGCATTTCGCCCTCATCTGGGAGAATCTGGTACTCCCCACCTATCTCTCTAGCTGTCTTCATCGCTCAATTCCTTCATTTTACCCTGTTCAGTGAAGAACACAACTTTGCTCGTTAAGCGACAGAAAGCTATGTGTTCAAAACCATGATATTTGAAGCATTTCTTGGCTGGAACTGTACTGGTCGTGTTTTTTTCTCAGACTTTTAACTCGGAGTGGCTCTGTTATGCTACTGACTAGTCTGCTCCACTCTTTGAGGCATGCTCTTCCTGAGGCCTCCAAATGTGGGTGGTTGTCGAGTTGACGGTGGTTGCCTCCTCTGCTTCTGCTACCTCTCCAATTTAAATGCTAAGGTTTGCATGTCTTTCAGTATCCAATAGGGTTGCAGCAGGACCACATTATTGATTGCGGGTTTCAGGCTTCCCAAGCACTTGATTATGGTGTGCTTCTCTGTCATCTTTTCACACTTCAACTTAAACTGCATAAATTTTGTCGTGTGCTTCTCAACTGATAGCTTTTTCTGCTGCAGCCAGTGTAGTTTCAAGGAAATATTCTGGTGATAGTGCAGCGGTTCGTATTGTCGCTAAATCTCCCATTTCATCTTCTCCCAAGAAGTGATTTCATCTTGACCTTTTCTTTATATCTCCTTCAGTTCTTCCACCACAAATAAGCATTGTTTTTGAGTTTGATGGTTGTGAGCTTCACTCTTCTATTATTAGGAACCTCCTTGCATTCAATGATTCACTCAACTATCTCCATCTACTTGAGGAAATTATCTTGATCAATTCTTCCCTTGAACTCTGGTTGGTACACCTTGATTCCTAAACCTCTACATCCTCCACTAAGCACATCATCTCATGCACTCCATCTCTATATCCTCAAAAATGTATCTTAGCTCTATATCTTCCAATTGGCATATCATCTCTATATCATCTAACAAACATCTCATCTCTATATCTTCCAAGAAGCATCTCATTTTTGCATCTTCCAATAAGCACTTCAGCTCTAGGCCTCTGTTGATACTATACCCCAAAGCTTTGTGGCCCGTCTTTTTCTCCGCTGGATTCATCCATACAACAGGGATTCAGGTGTTCTTGCTCTCCTTCGCAAATTTCACTATTACGGTCAATGGTGATCCCGCCATGGGCTCTTTTCTCAATGACATCGAACCAATGTAGCGATTGGCAAATTAGTCGTTGCATGTCTTCTATGATATATTTCTAATTAGATTCTGACAATTGTTTTCTCGAGGGCGTCATTAGGGTTTTAGGTGTAAGTAGGTGGAAGAGGTGTGTAATGGTGATGTAGGGTGGGGAGAAAAAAAAAGTGGAGAGGGTGGAGATAGGTTTGGGTACGACGACTGCTAGAAACCCTAGGATAGGACTAGGGTTAGGCAAGTTTTGATACCAAATTATATCGGAGTTAACCCAAACCACAACCACAACAAAGCAATGATATTATTTTTGAAATTTAAATATGTAGTCACAAACAATCAACTAAAATAAGAGAAAATAACGTCACAAACATAAATATCCCACTAGGGTGAGGTTCAAAGGTGTTGGTAGTGGTTTGAGGCGGGGGAAACTGAGAGGTATGGGTGGTTGAGTGGTTGATCAGAAGCTTGGGAAAGGTTGACAATTGGCTGGACAATAGTGGGGAAGCCTGAAGGGAGGGGGGAAGGTGGCAGCAGGAAGGAGAGGTGGGCATTGTAGGGTTGCCTGGATGCTTGACAGTAGGTTAGGTGATTGTGAGGAAGCCTGGGAAGGGCGGCGGCAGGTTAGGGCGGCTGTAATGAAGATTGGGAAGGGGAGGGGAAAGAAGGTGACAAGCAATTGCAGGCTGCAGGAAAATCAGACGTGGCTGCAGCAAATACGGTGGGTGGAGACTAAAGAAAGGTAGTGGGAGGCAGAAAATTGAGAATGTATGTCCCTGCGGGATCGAATTATAGTCGGAGCGCCATTCAGTTATTTGAAGTCGGTCAACACCCAGGCAAGTTATAGCCGAAACACATTCTTGCTTTCGGATACAACCCTAGCAGGGAAACACCAAAAGCCGATAGCTGTTCTGAACAAAAATATATGAAAGACTAACTCGGACATGATGAAAACAACATGTATAGACCTAGGGTAATAAAGGATTGGTTTTCACATCAATTGGGCGACAAATCTTTTGAGAAGTAGGGCCAGCTGACTCTCCAGAGGTGTTTGCTTGAGCAGTATGTTCGGTCCAGTGNGTAGACCTAGGGTAATAAAGGATTGGTTTTCACATCAATTGGGCCACAAATCTTTTGAGAAGTAGGGCCAGCTGACTCTCCAGAGGTGTTTGCTTGAGCAGTATGTTCGGTCCAGTGGAAGGGAAGAGCCTGCCAGTCCAAAATTCCTGCTGCAGGGGGCCCAACCATCTGGTTCGGGACTCCCACATCATGTACATTTGCATCATGTATACTTCTAACAATTCTCCATTCGAAATTGCATTTTGAATATCTAATTGCTGCTGTGGCTAGTTTAGTTAGCAGCCAGTGATAAGAGAATTCTCGCTTTATTTAATTTTGCAACTTGAGCAAATGTTTGTAAATTGTCAATGCCAGATTTTTGAGTGAATTCCTCAGAACCAATTTGACTTTGTATCGTTCTATGGTGCTATCAACTTTTTATTTNACTTTATTTAATTTTGCAACTTGAGCAAATGTTTGTAAATTGTCAATGTCAGATTTTTGAGTGAATTCCTCAGAACCAATTTGACTTTGTATCGTTCTATGGTGCTATCAACTTTTTATTTAATAGTGAATATTTGCATCCTATATTTGCCTTCCCTTGTATCAGAGTTACTACTTCCCATGTATAATTATTCTTATGGGCTTTCATCTTTTCAAAAATAGCCTCATATAAATTGTATTGTCACCAAAGTAGGTCGGTAGAGACCTATATTATTATCTAATTATAATTTTTTTATTTCTTATGAACATCATGACCATTGAATATTTGATTTATTTAGAGACAGAGCTTGTAAGATCTTTAATGTCGTATTCAATATTAACTTAAGTTGAATTCTGATTTTTTTTCAAACAAGTTTTTGTCTTAATAAAACCTTGAAGTATTTGTTCAATAATTAAATATATTTCTTGTTATTTGCTTCAACATGGATTGATCATTAATCTTCTTCCTAATTAAACTTTTAAGTAAAAAAGAGCATAAATAAACAAGATCATCTAAAGAATTCTTAATTATTCTACATTTTTTTCCACAACATATAGATTAAATAATAAGAAATTGACTAAGTGACATACATAAACTCAGGCAACATACCAAAATGAAAAAAGAAAAAAGGTTGTAACCAAATTTTCCTTGCAAATTTAAGCAGCCTTCTAAGTGATCCTGCTGACAAATTTATTNACTAAGTGCATACATAAACTCAGGCAACATACCAAAATGAAAAAAAAAAAAAAAGGTTGTAACCAAATTTTCCTTGCAAATTTAAGCAGCCTTCTAAGTGATCCTGCTGACAAATTTATTTCGACCAAAATGGAATGATATATGAGTTTTGGGGAAGAGTATGAAAGCAAAATAGTGTATATTTGAGAGGGGAAGAGGGGACAAATAAGGCACCCAATGGTGCCTTATATAGCCAATTTGGTGGTTAGCCACATCGAATGGCTATCTAACAAATTTATGTTACAATTCTCCAACCACCATTCATTTTGTTTCGACCGACGATAATAAGTAATTGTCGCCGTTCTAACCGGCGACAAATTCAATTTTTTTTTATTTTTGTAAATACCCGTTTATTAAAATAAATTTTTTAAGTGTCGATTTCTAAAATTTAGTCATTTTTTATAATGACAGTTGCAAAGAAAGGATAATGGTATCTTGTCTTTTGCAGCTGAGGATAGAATTTTATTTTGTTGCAATTTAGTTTTCAATACTTTTCAATACCCTTTAAACTTTTGAATGATAAATTTACANGCAATTCTCCAACCACCATTCATTTTGTTTCGACTGGCGATAATAAGTAATTGTCGCCGTTCTAACCGGCGACAAATTCAAATTTTTTTTATTTTTGTAAATACCCGTTTATTAAAATAAATTTTTTAAGTGTCGATTTCTAAAATTTAGTCATTTTTTATAATGACAGTTGCAAGGAAAGGATAATGGTATCTTGTCTTTTGCAGCTGAGGATAGAATTTTATTTTGTTGCAATTTAATTTTCAATACTTTTCAATACCCTTTAAACTTTTGAATGATAAATTTGCAGTAAAAATAAAACATAAATTCTTGATTTTTTTTAATCCATTTTGTTGGTTATTAATAAATTTGGCTTTCAAAGTTAAAATGCTTTCCGAAACTCTTAGGGCTATTCATTCTGCTTCTTTTTGTGTTACTTTCTGTAACGAGACTTGTTTAATTTGTTGTAGCTTTATTGATGAAGCAATTCAAGAAGGCCTACCTCTAGTTTTGCTTACTGCTTACAGCAAAAATGGTGATGAAGTATGCAGGTCTGCTCAACTTCATTTGACTTCGTTAATTATATTATTTTGTTGAAAGAATTCACCTTATCTTCCTCGTTTTTATTCAATGAATTTCGAACATTATTCAAGTGTGTACTCTAATTTTTACCTGTTTCACACTTCAATTGGCGATCCACTGTTATACTGAATTGATGAAGAAAAATGATGTGCGAGAGATTTAGTAAAATGTAATGCAAATTCCAAGCCATTTGATTTCTTCCTTCTTGACAGCCACTTTTTCTCCTTCATGCTCTTTTTAACTATCACATTATTTCTTTATTGTTCTCTTCATCAGCCTCTTCACGACAAGCTGATGGACANGTGATCCCGCCATGGGCTCTTTTCTCAATGGCATCGAACCAATGTAGCGATTGGAAAATTAGTCGTTGCATGTATTCTATGATAGATTTCTGATTAGATTCTAACAATTGTTTCCTCGAGGGCGTCATTAGGGTTTTAGGTGTAAGTAGGTGGAAGAGGTGTATAATGGTGATGTAGGGTGGGGAGAAAAAAAATTAGAGAGGATGGAGATAGGTTTGGGTATGACGACTGCTAGAAATCTTAGGATAGGACTAGGGTTAGGCAAGTTTTGGTACCAAATTATATTGGAGTTAACCCAAACCACAACCACAACAAAGCAATGATATTATTTTTGAAATTTAAATATGTAGTCACAAACAATCAACTAAAATAATTGAAAATAACGTCACAAACATAAATATCCCACTAGGGCGAGGTTCAAAGGTGTTGGTAGTGGTTTGAGGCGGGGGAAACTGAGAGGTATGGGTGGTTGAGTGGTTGATCAGAAGCTTGGGAAAGGTTGACAATTGGCTGGACAATAGTGGGGAAGCCTGAAGGGAGGGGGGAAGGTGGCAGCAGGAAGGAGAGGTGGGCATTGTAGGGTTGNCTATTCATTCTGCTTCTTTTTGTGTTACTTTCTGTAACGAAGCTTGTTTATTTTGTTGTAGCTTTATTGATGAAGCAATTCAAGAAGGCCTACCTCTAGTTTTGCTTACTGCTTACAGCAAAAATGGTGATGAAGTATGCAGGTCTGCTCAACTTCATTTGAATTAGTTAATTATATTATTTTGTTGAAAGAATTCATTTTATCTTCGTCGTTTTTATTCAATGAATTTGGAACATTATTCAATTGTGTACTCTAATTTTTACCTGTTTCACACTTCGATTGGCGATCCACTGTTATACTGAATTTATGTAGAAAAATGATGTGCGAGAGATTTAGTAAAATGTAATGCAAATTCCAAGCCATTTGATTTCTTCCTTTTTGGCAGCCACTTTTTCTCCTTCATGCTCTTTTTAGCTATCACATTATTTCTTTATTGTTCTCCTCGTCAGCCTCTTCCCGACAAGCTGATGGACACTGTTGCAAGTTGTGCAAACTATTTTTCATCAAAACTCGATGTGTAAGGTCTAGAGCAGCTTCTATTTTATTAAAGCAAGGCCTTAATATCGGAGCTAACCCAAATGACGACCAAACAACAAATTTTATTATTGAATTCAATAGTTACAATGATGAATCCTCAAAATAAAATAACATAAACATATAAACAACAAATAATGACAACGATGCTGAAAAAAATTAAAAGAAAATATCACAAAACACAAAAACGTATTTCTAGAGGAGAGTGGCAGGCCCAGAAGGGAGGGATTGAAGTTGTGGTCGTGTTGGAAGGTGGCTGACAAACGGGGGCTGCGGCGCGGGATAATGGAGGACTGGGGCGGGCTGCTGGGAGGAGCTTGACAACAAATGGTGGCGGCGTAGAAGAGAGTTAGGGGTGGTGATGGATTGGGCAGCAGCAGGAGTAGGTGTCTATGGAGATAGAGAGCAGGCGACTGAGGGGATGGTGGACGGGACAGTCGCAGGAAAATTCGGCGGTGGACCAGACAACAGCAGGAACTGATGTCTAGAGGTTCGCCAACAATAGGAAGAGGACTAGAAGGCGGTGCAGCTGTTGGAAGGAGGTTAGAACGAATGACAACAACAGAAAGAGGGGTCGGAATGTAATACACAAAATTTATAAAAGCAGGTAAAGTTCAATATATTTTAAAGGTATCTTAAATTTTGCATCTCCCGAAATTCAACCAAATTATCTTTGTAAAATTTTACGAATGAAATCAATTAGTTTGAAATAAAACACTATGCATGAATTATGAATGAATTGGGAAATATTTAATGTTATATTTTTTATTTAACCTAATTAAACTCTCAATTATATTCCTAATTACGGATTACAGTAGCCAACCGACTTCTCATGCCTTTTATTCACTGGTTTTGATTGCATGGATTCCAGGGCCTTCGAATTTTCCTTCTATCTCCCGATTTCCTCCTCCCTCACTACAGGGATGACAAGCGAATCTTAAGAACCTTTGTGCTCAATTACTGTATCACAGAGCAACTCGCGACATCACACACAGTAGGTAAGCCTCGGTTCACAGTGGAAAGCTCTGGGGTGATTTAGTGAGTACGAATCCCTCTCTCACGTCTTTTGAAACTTTCAGTTTCTTTCTCACACTTCTATTTTGAAGTTTGCCTCATTTTTTGTGTACTTTCATTTTTGGTGGCTGTCAGAGGTGTTGAACTTATGTCGGAAGTGTCAAAAGTGATTTCTGAGCTTCTATAAGGTCTTTAATACGAAATTAGCAAATAAAAAGTGAGTTTTGAGGTGTTAGAAAGGGTTGGGGTGAATAATAGGCATGTAGGCCAGATTTATGTTGAATAGTCTATTTGAGGTATGTTTTGGCAAATAAGTCATGTTTGGGGTTAAATTACGATACGAGTTAGAATTTCCTGAATTCCTACAATGCTTATGAATTCCCAGGTTTATACAAGGCGATGTGCTCGAGACAAGCATGTGAAAACTCATCGTAGAGCTGATCCGTCAAGTCATGTGAAATAATTTTGTGCTAAATTAAGAAAAATAACCTTCTATTGGTTTTATGTGACTGTATTTGACACTGTTGCTTTTTGGACTTCTNGTGGTGATGGACTGGACAGTAGCAGGAGTAGGTGTCTATGGAAATAGAGAGCAGCCGACCTAGGGGATGGTGGACGGGACAGTCGCAGGAAAATTCGGCGGTGGACTAGACAACAACAGGAACTGATGTCTAGAGGCTCACCAACAATAGGAAGAGGACTAGAAGGCGGTGCAGCTGCTGGAAGAAGGCTAGAACGAATGACAACAATAGAAAGAGGGGTCGAAGTGTAATACCCAAAATTTATAAAAGTAGGTAAAGTTCAATATATTTTAAAGGTATCTTAAATTTTGCATCTCCCGAAATTCAACTAAATTATCTTTATAAAATTTTACGCATGAAATCAATCAGTTCGAATTAAAACACTATGCATGAATTATGAATGAATTGGGAAATATAAAATTTGAATGTTATATTTTTATTTAACCTAATTAAAACCTTAATTATATTCCTAATTACGGATTACAGTAGCCAACCGACCTCTCATGCCTTTTATTCACTGGTTTTGATTGCATAGATTCCAGGGCCTTCGAATTTTCCTCCTATCTCCCGATTTCCTCCTCCCTCACTACTGGGATGACAAGCGAATCTTAAGAACCTTTGTGCTCAATTACTGTATCGCAGAGCAGCTCGCGACATCACACACAGTAGGTAAGCCTCGGTTCACAGTAGAAAGCTCTGGGGTGATTTCAGTGAGTACGAATCCCTCTCTCATGTCTTTTGAAACTTTCAGTTTCTTTCTCACACTTCTATTTTGAAATTTGCCTCATTTTTTGTGCCTTTCATTTTTGGTGGTTGTCAGAGGTGTTGAACTTATGTCGGAAGTGTCAAAAGTGGTTTCCAAACTTCTATAAGGTCTTTAATACGAAATTAGCAAATAAAAAGTGAGTTTTGAGGTGTTAAAAAGGGTTGGGTGAATAATAGGCATGTAGGAAGGGCAGATGAATAGTCTATTTGAGGTATGTTTTGGCGAATAAGTCATGTTTGGGGTTAAATTACGATACGAGTTGGAATTTCCTGATTTCCTACAATGCTTATGATATCCTAGGTTTATACGAGGCGACCTGCTCAAGACAAGCGTGTGCAAACTCATCGTAGAGCTGATCCGTCAAGTCAGGTGAAATAGTTTTGCGCTAAATTAAGAAAAATAACCTTCTATTGGTTTTATGTGACTGTATTTGACACTGTTGCTTTTAGACTTCTTGTATATTGTAGATGAACACTTGCTTGGAATGCCTAAATGCTAGTTAATCTTCTTACGATACATGTGATGCTATGTTATGATACAAATGAATATGCAATGTCAACAATAACAACAACAACAATAAAGCCTTTATCCCACTATGTGGTATCGACTACATGAAACTTGAAATATTTTACTCCATTGCTTCCTATTGAGAGTTATATTTTCACTTAATTCAAATAGATTAAGATCATTTTTTATACAATAAGCCAAGTTTTTTTAGGTCTACCTCTGCCTTTCTTAACAAAAGTCGAATCTAAAATAGCTACTCTTATAATAGGATCATCAGATGGTCGACGCTTAATGTGACCAAACCATTAAGACGACTCTCTCTAATGTTGTTCTCCATTAGATCTACACCTACCCTATCACGAATATATTCATTTCGCATTTTGTCTCTAAGGGTAAAGCCACTCATCTATCTAAACATTCTCATCTTTCTGGTGACTCCTGGTGAAAGTAAAATATTCTCATCTTTTGTAAAGGTGTTTTTGTTAGAGCAGGAGTCACCAGAAAGATGAAAGTAAAATATTCTCATCTTTTGTAAAGGTGTTTTTGTTAGAGAAAGATATTACTTGTAAAATTAATTGTGTCTTTTAAGCGCTCTCATTTAATTCTATGAAAATATTTTCTTATCTTCTTTATCTTACTACTCTTCATCTTAAAATTCAGAACTAACAATTGATGTTAGGTAATTAAGTTTTCACTTGGAATAATCTTATAATCGTTACACTCTCGACGATTTTTTTTTTTCTCATAAAAAAATAATCAATTTGTGTTTTATTACATACGTTTTTGTAAATAATAATATGCTCATATCTTTTCTGAAATAAAATATTATCAATAACAAAATTATACGTTAAAGAAAAATGTAATATGATTTTATCTTCTTCATTAATCACTCCAAAGCCGTAGTTATCAAGAATAATTCTAAAATCTTTCACAACTCTACCAACATGTCTATTTAAATCTTCTTCAATTAAAATTCTTTCTCCAAGACGTATCATTTATATTAATTCTTTTTGGTGATTCTAGAATATTTCTTTTAAACCAATATTTAAACCTACTTGAGGAGCATAACCACTTATAACATTAAAAATCTTAGTATCAACAACAAACTTTAGAGCTATAATTTTATCTCCAATTTTATGAACTTTTACAACATTACTTTTCAAACTCTTATTTATAGTTACACTTGTATCATTTCTAATGCGACTTCTACCTGAATACCAAAATTTAAAACCTAAGCTATTAATCTTCTTAATATTTTTTTCAACCCATTTAGTTTCTTGAATATATAAGATATTTATCTTCCTATGAACCATAATATTAACTAATCTCATTAATTTACCTGTGAGAGTACCTATATTCTAAGATCATATGCTAATATTAGTTTAACGAACTAACTTTTTTATCCGTATTTTTTCGTAATGTGAGAACCTTTATTCGACACTTTACTCAGGCGCTGGTGTAGCGACCCGTACATACTTTTTACTGTATTCAAGTTATACAACTCATCGCTTTCAAGAGGCGCTCTAATATATACACAAGGATTTAAATGATTCATGTTATGATTTTTCAACAAATTTTGTATTAGCTATCGATTACTTAACAAAATCCTCCACTTTTCACATCTGGAGCTTAGCACCCGACAATGACAGTGTTATACAGATGAATATGCATATGAAATTAATTATTTCCAAGTATTCATTTTAATATGATTCATGCCCATGATACATGAAATGTCTTATTACATGAATTATGCTTTATGAAATGTCTATGAATGTTTGTTACAAGTATTATTCTAAGCAATATTATAAATAATGTTATGAGTAGACTATTGCATGAGTGATTGCCAGCATACAATATAGGTATATAATATTCCCGACTCCTGGTGTTTAGGTAGGGATAAATTTCTGGAACTATTTTGATAAGATAGTGATAGAACATAGGGAACCATTGATATCTAGGTGACTATTAATAACTGTTATATTAGGGGGGAGCAACGTTTATCAATTATTTTGGGGCAGAGTGATGACCCATGATGACAGGACATGTAAGTAGTTGATGCCTATACATTTACAAGTGACATCATTATGAAATGATATTTATGAAATGACATTGTTATGATTACATACGATAAACAACTTATGAACATGTTTTGATTATACTTATGAATTCATGCTTATGACATACATGTTAATGTAACTTTTTTAATTTTCACTCTCTTGCTCTCTTTTCATGCTCTTTGTTATGTTAGTATATTATGATTTGTGTTTACAAATATATACAGTTTCATTTGAGCATGCACATTATTTGTTTTTTTGTGTATAAGATCTCATTACAGCCTTGATTATTTCATTGAACTTGTTACTCACTCTACGTTGTTGCCTTCCAGGTGGGGGTAACGAGCACCAAGGTGAGTTGCCAGGGTGATTTGAACAATTTTTGCACTATAGAAGTTTGGGAGCTTGTACAGACGTTTTGGGTACGTTTTTTATTTATGTTGGATTTAACAACTCTATATAGTTATCATATTTTGAGTTTATGATTTTTCATGCTTTTGAGTGTATATATGAATGAATCATGAAATACAATGTATCACGTTTGTTTACGGAAATTTAGTTAAACTAGTTCATCATCCAATGAGTTATGATTCTGCAAGTTCGGACAAGTTTTGTTGAGAATTTAATCTGGTCGAGTTGTCCGCCTATGTCGCACCTCATCCGACCCTAAAAAGGTGGCTAGTTGGGTTTGACATGGAAGGTCTGTGAGGTGGGTAGAAGGTGCTTGGAGAATGGACGACAACGGTAAGAGGGGTCTAAAGGCCTGTGCGGTGGCTAGATGTTTGGACGACAACAGGAAAGAGAGAACAAGTGGAGATAGTCATTATCTCGAATGAGTTAAGCTGGAGCACTTTCTCGTGGTCAAATACAACCCTTGGGAGGGAGACACGCTTAAGGCGGAAGTCTAAAACCAGAGATAAGCAAAAACTTTCTCTAACCTAAGAAAACATCACATATATATAAGGGGGATTGGTAGATAGAATATGCAAGAAGTAGAATAAGCAAGAAATAGAAAAGTAAGGGGGATAGAATAGGTAGGAATAAAAATAGGGAAGGGGGCTGTAGGAGTGGGAGTGGTAGATCCCGCTCAAAGGAGCCGGAGGAGGGCCGGTCCAACCTCTTGCTGGACCGAACTCCTCAGCTGAACCCATGTCCGGTTCAGCCATGCCCCAAGCCCTTCTTTAGCCTTATAGCTATCTACTGAGATAAAAAAAAAAATTATAAAAAAAAAACTTCTTCTCTGAAGTTTTTTGGCTAAACACTTTTTACCTTAGCAAGTTAAGACTGTCGTTAATTTATTTTAAAGTTTCCAGAAAAATTAACATAGCTTATTTAGCNCCCTGTGTACTTCTCCATCAAACCTCTCAATAAATGTATAGTCTCCATAATAGACCTGCTTGACATAAGTCCAAACTGATTATGAGAAATTTTTGTATCACATCTTAACCTAACCTATGTTCAGTTACTCTGTCCCATAATTTTAGCATGACTTATCAACCTAATTCCTCTATAATTTGACACTTGTGAATCCACTTTATTCTTAAAAATATGGACTAAAATACTCTTCCTCCACTCAGGCATATTCTTAGGTTTTAAAATAATATTAAAGAGTTTAGTAAGCCAATAAACCTTCCAGTTCTCCTAAAAATATTCACACTTCAATTGGGATATCACAGGTCCTATTGATTGTCCACTCATGATTTTCTTTAAAACCTCCTCAATTTTTTTACTAATGTGTCGGTAAAAATAAAATGTTTTATTATTATTAATGATATAAATATCACTAAATTCGAATGTATTTTCAGAAAATTTGTTGAAAAGTTTATCAAAATAACTCACCCACCCATGTTGAATATCTTTCTCCAACAAAAACACCTTTTACTCATAAATCCGACAAATTCTGGCGACTCCGCTGGGGACTAGTTTCTCTCTCCATATTAGTCAGGAATAATTGTATTCATACATCGGTAATGTGTTCGTTTTCCTCTCGAACGATATTACCCTTCTTTTTTGTTGGTTTACTTAGTCCATTTCTTTCTTGGATAAGTACAACTAACTTTTTTGGATTCCAGGACTTTTTGTTTAAACATCATAAATAAAGTGTCCAGGAATCCTTTTGAGTTTTCATTTTTTTTGTGGGGTCGGACCCCCGATAGGTGTGGTGGTGAATCATATTCACCAAAACGATATTTTAAATCTTCGATTTCGGATTGGGTCTGAATATTATACTGTATTTCATCACTTTAGGGTTATTTTGATTTTTGTCAGATTAAACTCAGTTCTTTGCACTTATTTTGCTAGTTCATTTCTATACATTAGTTACAATTCGAAATACGCTTTAATTCACTTTAATTGTAAATTTTGCTCAGTAAACAGACACTCCTTACCACTTTTAGCAAAGGCTTAGGCTGTTTCTGACGTTCCAACCTTCAAATCCTTACTTTTCTTTTCTGTTTGTTTGACTAATTTATACATATATATTTCATCATCTTTAGTATCTAATCTATTATAAAGATCACTAAAAGTAGAATTTTTAGTGTCACAAATTTTCCTCTTAGACTCCCTACGGGTCACTCTATGCTTTTCACAATTAGCTAAGCTTTTGCATTAAATAAAATTTAATAACACAATTTCTTATATTTTTTTCTTGCACATTATTATTCGTCCACCATTTATTTTTAATTATGAAGAATTTTCCTTTTATCACTTGTTTAATAGTGTTTGTTACTTTATCTAACATAGCATTCGCTTCTTCATGAACATCCTAAATCTTGAAATCTTAAAATTTACTCGTAAAATTAATTGTCTTTTAAGCGCTCTCATTTAATTCTATGAAAATATTTTTTTATCTTCTTTATCTTACTACTCTTCATCTTAAAATTCAGAACTAACAATTGATGTAGGTAATTAAGTTTTCACTTGGAATAACCTTATAATCATTACACTCTCGACGATTTTTTTTTTCTCATAAAAAAATAATCAATTTGTGTTTTATTACATACATTTTTGTAAATAATAATATGCTCATATCTTTTCTGAAATAAAATATTATCAATAACAAAATTATACGTTAAAGAAAAATGTAATATGATTCTATCTTCCTCATTAATCACTCCAAAGCCGTAGTTACCAAGAATAATTCTAAAATCTTTCACAACTCTACCAACATGTCTATTTAAATCTCCTTCAATTAAAATTCTTTCTCCAAGTCGTATCATTTATATTAATTCTTTTTGGTCATTCTAGAACATTTCTTTTGAACCAATATCTAAACCTACTTGAGGAGCATAACCACTTATAACATTAAAAATCTTAGTATCAACAACAAACTTTAGAACTTTTACAGCATTATTTTTCAAACTCTTATTTATAGTTACACTTGTACCATTTCTAATGCGACTCCTACCTGAATACCAAAATTTAAAACCTAAGCTATTAATCTTCTTAGTATTTTTTTAACCTATTTAGTTTCTTGAATATATAAGATATTTATCTTCCTATAAACCATAATATTAACTAATCTCATTAATTTACCTGTGAGAATACCTATATTCTAAGCTCATATGCTAATATTAGTTTAACGAACTAACTTTTTTATCCTTATTTATCTGTAATGTGAGAACCTTTATTCGACACTTTACTCAGGCGCTGGTGTAGCGACCCGTACATACTTTTTATTGTATTCAAGTTATACAACTCATCGCTTTCAAGAGGCGCTCTAATATATACGCAAGGATTTAAATGATTCATATTATGATTTTTCAACAAATTTTGTATTAACTATCGATTACTTAACAAAATCCTCCACTTTTCACATCTGGAGCTTAGCACCCGACAATGACAGTGTTATACAAATGAATATGCATATGAAATTAATTATTTCAAAGTATTCATTTTAATATGATTCATGCCTATGATACATGAAATGTCCGATTACATGAATTATGCTTTATGAAATGTCTATGAATGTTTATTACAAGTATTATTCTAAGCAATATTATGAATAATGTTATGAGTAGACTATTGCATGAGTGATTGCCAGCATGCAATGTAGGTATGTAATATTCCCGACTCCTGGTGTTTAGGTAGGGATAAATTTCTGGAACTATTTTGATCAGATAGTGACAGAATATAGGGAACCATTGATATCTAAGTGACTATTAATAACTGTTATATTAGGGGGGAGCAACGTTTATCAATTATTTTGGGGCAGAGTGATGACCCATGATGACAGGACATGTAAGTAGTTGATGCCTATACATTTACAAGTGACATCATTATGAAATGATATTTATGAAATGACATTGTTATGATTACATACGATAAACAACTTATGAACATGTTTTGATTATACTTATGAATTCATGCTTATGACATACATGTTTATGTAACTTTTTTAATTTTCACTCTCTTGCTCTCTTTTCATGCTCTTTGTTATGTTAGCATATTATGATTTGTGCTTACAAATATATACAGTTTCATTTGAGCATGCACGTTATTTGTTTTTCTGTGTATAAGATCTCATTTCAGCCTTGATTATTTCATTGAACTTGTTACTCACTCTACGTTGTTGCCTTCCAGGTTGGGGTAACGAGCACCAAGGTGAGTTGCCAGGGTGATTTGAACAATTTTTGCACTATAGAAGTTTGGGAGCTTGTACAGACGTTTTGGGTACGTTTTTTATTTATGTTGGATTTAGCAACTCTGTATAGTTATCATATTTTGAGTTTATGATTTTTCATGCTTTTGAGTATATATATGAATGAATCATGAAATACAATGAATCACGTTTGTTTGCGGAAATTTAGTTAAACTAGTTCATCTTCCAATGAGTTATGATTCTGCAAGTTCGGACAAGTTTTGTTGAGAATTTAATCTGGTTGAGTTGTCCGTTGAGTTGTCCGCCTATGTCGCACCTCATCCGACACTAAAAAGGTGGCTAGTTGGGGTTTGACATGGAAGGTCTGTGAGGTGGGTAGAAGGTGCTTGGAGAATGTACGACAACGGTAAGAGGGGTCTAAAGGCCTGTGCGGTGGCTAGATGTTTGGACGACAACAGGAAAGAGAGAACAAGTGGAGATAGTCACCATCTCGAATGAGTTAAGCTGAAGCACTTTCTCGTGGTCAGATACAACCCTTGGGAGGGAGACACGCTTAAGGCGGAAGTCTAAAACCAGAGATAAGCAAAAATTTTCTCTAACCTAAGAAAACATCACATATATATAAGGGGGATTAGTAGATAGAATATGCAAGAAGTAGAATAAGCACGAAATAGAAAAGTAAGGGGGATAGAATAGGTAGGAATCAAAAAAGGGAAGGGGTCTGTAGGAGTGGGAGTGGTAGATCCCGCTCGAAGGAGCCGGAGGAGGGCCGGTCCAACCTCTTGCTGGACCAAACTCCTCAGCTGAACCCATGTCCGGTTCAGCCATGCCCCAAGCCCTTCTTTAGCCTTATAGCTATCTACTTAGATGAAAAAAAAATAATTATAAAAAAAAACTTCTTCTCTGAAGCTTTTTGGCCAAACACTTCTTACCTTAGCAAGTTAAGACTGTCGTTAATTTATTTTAAAGTTTCCAGAAAAATTAACATAGCTTATTTAGCATGTTGGTTATCACCACTGATTCATGCAAGATTCAGTCTTTTCTAGTTTCGAGTATTCATTGATTCTCAATAATTGATAAAAATGGACTGCATTGCTAGTCATCTCACAATATTGTTAATTGTTATCATCAATAAACTGATCTCAACTGTGTATGATCAGGTTTATGTATGTTTTTTGTGTTGAATTTTTTGTTAACTCTGGTTCATATAATTCATCGTTAAGTTTTAATCATATTGGCTTTGCAATTTCTACTTCCTTTACTTCTTCCTGTACCTACTACAGTTTTCTATTTACACACTTTATTGATGGATATTCCATTCTCATGGTAAATTCCCAACCATCTTACCTTTTTTTCAGCAACCTAGTATTCAAATATTCTATTCCTATACTCTCTATTTTCCTTTTTTGGAATCACCATTTTGAGCTCAAAAGGTGTATTTTCTTTATTTTTTCTTGCTAAGGATGGCAGAAAACTAAATTTATTTTGCTGGATAATTTCTAAATAAGAAGCTCATTTCCAGCCGGCTGTATTCAAGGCTTGTTGACATTTTGAGCGGTGCTATTTCATACTTCATCTAGATCTATTTTTGGATTTTATTCATGCATTTCAAAATGTAAAGATACCTTAATTGACTTCCATGATAGCTATTATTTTAGAGTTTTAGAAAAGAATGACTATTTTTTCTTTTCTGTTGCTCAAAATTGTAGATCTATAATCGA
>JXCR01136912.1:0-12169 GCA_002079205.1 Phalaenopsis hybrid cultivar
ATCATGTGAAATTATTTTCACATTAATTTAATGCATAAATTATTTTTAAAAAATAAATTAGTTTTAGAGATTTTTCAATTCTCCATCCATATTGGATTATCATATTGACCCCAAATTTTTATATGTTGTAGTCTCNCGTGCACAATTTGAGTATTTTTTCAAAAATATAGAAGATCTCTAAACATAGATCTTATTTTTCTAAATTTTTATGTATTTTCTATTCCAATAATTATAGAAAATTGTATGTGGCTTAAAAAATTCTCCAAAAATTCATGTAAGTTTCCTATGGCTAGAGTAGCCATAGGAAATAGTCTTATGATTTTTAAAAATCAAAACATGACTGTTTGAGCAAACTTCAATTTAAGTAAAACATTTAATTTGAAGCACACATAGATTAAAATCACTTAATTTTTATCCTCCAATGTGACTCATGAGTCAGAGAATTCACCATAAAAATTTCAAACGATTTGGAGATTATTTAATATTTTTAATTGATTTTNAACTTGATTTTTGTCCTCCAATGTAGCTCATGAGTCAGACAATTCACCATAAAAATTTCAAATGATTTGGAGATTATTTAATATTTTTAATTGATTTNAATTTGAAGCTTATTTAATATTTTTAATTGATTTTTAAATGTGACTATTAAATTTGAAACTTAAATGATTTTTAAAAATTAAAATATAACTCCAAAAATTATGAAACTTAGTTTTTTGAGTTCTCTGATATCAGGGGAGTTTAATAAAAATAAAAATATATTTAAAATAAAAACTTGATTTTTAGGTTATTTTTAATTATTTTTAATNGTTGGACAAAGGTGGATGGCTCTCGGGATGAACCAGATGGGGACGATGAACGGATGCCGTCCATTCGCGCGTGTATCGATCGGACGGTCCTGATCGCGTCGGACAGAAATCCTGTATATACACAGCGCGCTGAGTCAGCACTGACGCGGAGGGCGACGACAAACCAGAGCGTGACACATGGCATTTTCGGAACTGCCCATGATCCAGTCAGCGCGTGGGTTTAAGTAGNGGGCCAAACATGGAAGAGCCACCATAGATTAGTAAAACCTCCTCCAAAATATCCAAAACTCTTCTCTAAGCACNAGTTCCGATACCTCAAAACTCCGAGCAAACGTGTCCGAGTGGGGTGCGGTATACACGGAAGAACTCGAATCATATGCAGTGGTCTCTAGTTGTGGTACTGTCATACTTCTAGCAGCTGTGTCCAATTGGGATATCGTAGAAACAGTTGCATTGTCGGCCCACCTGAAGAATTTACAGTCTTCCGGTCCTTGTCCCCACCGCGGGCACCTATAAATTGCCTCCAGAAGCTAAGTGCCTGGCGTGACATGAATAGCAAGAATGGTACTACACAACGACACATCACTTTCTCAGACTTCTCTAAATGTCTGGAACTCATTGTTCTGCAGTTATTAAAAATATAATAGATCAATCCAAAAATTTAAGAAATATAAAAAGTGAACTTACTCAAGTGTAGAGCCAGCGATTGCTGACAACAAATTTATGTGGCTGTCCAAACTGCTCCACCGTTATCCACCATATAAGAGGTGAAGCTATTAACCAGCATAAAACAACATATCCACATTAATTATAAAATATGCTCAAAGCTGCTAATATAAACTCTAATATAAGCATCACCTGCCTCTATGATACTCATGATTCCATAAAACAAATCGCAAATTCAGCATTTTACAAAAAAATTTAGCTTCGTTCATAATTAAGCTTAACAGTACATTAGTGCTCAAATTTAAAAAATGTATGTCTCATAATTTAGGTTAACAGTGCAGTCTTGCTGGCGGAATGTTGGAGAAAGGAGAGGGCGAAACATACTGTGTAGCTAACAAAATTTATTTGAAAATTACTGTAGCATTCAGTCGACTAGGCAATGATTTCAACAACTTTCAACAAGGTCCCAAATGGATTCCCCCAATTCCATCATCAAAAAAATAAATGGCACAATGGTTGCTGTAATTATTTAAGCCATCCTAAAGTGCCAATTTTTTTTAATACAGGACAATAAAGAACAGAGATTGAACAAATACAACAATTTTTCAAGGATGTGCGTTCCGTATATGTAAAGTAAGCCAGAGAAAACCCACAGATAGCAGCACAAAACATGTCTCAATTGAACATTACTGCAGCATAAAACAAGTCTCAATTGAAATTCTTCATATAGAACCAGAAAGCCTCGTTTATGCCATTTGAATACTTCATCCCCAAATTTAATAAAGCCAAATAAAGGGCACCTCACATATTTACAGGTAAACAAATATGTGAAACTACCCAGCCAAGAAGATTGGAAACTACCCAGAAAAGAGTTTGCAGCCACAGAATGCTAAATCACATTTACGGATGCTAAAAGGCATTATGGATGCCATTATAGAAAGCCATTATGGATGCTAAAACGTAAGTAAAGAGTGCGCAGCCACAGAAGATTGGAAACTACCCAAAAAAAGGGTTAAATCACATTCATATTTCTAAGCCTGAAGGCTAAAAAAGGCAACTTAAAGAGGCTCTGAACTGCATAAGCCCTTCCTAAATAGCTAATTCAAATTTCTATGGGTTCAAATAGGTCACTGTCACAATGGATAAAGTATAGGGATGCCCATAGAAATGTGCTAATTCTTTTACCAAAGAAATCCAAACAAATCAAATTTCTACAACATGAATGGAATAAACCAAACAATATGTCTATCATTGCCATGTTGGCATTTAAGATATTATAAATATATAGATCTCAGTTTCTACAACATGCATTGAATAAGAAATCACAATGATAGACATATTGATCATTTGTAATAAGACATTCATAAATAAATTGCATAGCATCACATCGATCCAATGGAATTGAACCATTAATTGTGCCATCATGCATCTAGGACCCCTACATATGCAGATAGGAGTCTCTGAAATCCCCATCTCCCTTCCACATCCTTCATAAGGTCTCTCCAAAATTGTATGAAGTCACATATTATATAGAATCATAAGTCCTAAAGGGATTCAACAAAAACATTTATAAGCATAAAATATTACATAAACATGTATGGAAAGCAAATCCAAAGAAAAAAAGAGAAGGGCCATTTGCATAAATACCACCCAATTCTTATAGATTCACATATCTAACACCTGAAATTCTTACATTTAAACTACCCAAATCTCCCAAATCACGTCAAAACTACCATTATTTTACCCTCCATTTAATGAAGTTCGCCTTCTAATATATAGCTAAAGAGGCATAAATGCAAACATTGAAGTTTAGTTGTCAGCTATATAAACACATAAGAATTGAATTCCCAAGAACAATTCATATCAAATAACGCCAACAGAATTTTCATACATAACCATACCATAGTAGCAGTTGCCCTTAACGTATAGGGTCATCCAAGCTACATACATAGCATTATAAGGTGAATTTCCAACTCCATTCAGAAACCCAGATTATAAAGAAATTTCCATTCATAAGGTAAATACATAGCATTATAACTATTCATATCCATGCTACTTTACAAAGAAATTTCCATTTGTCGTTCTTAAGAGAAATAATTAAGTATCCACATGTGTAGCTGACTAAATAAAGCCACATTTGTATGCCCAAGCCACAAATACATATCCAAGCTGCTTTCTTGCCATAAACATATATGGAGAGGGGGAGAGGAAGATTGTCAGACAAAGCACTCAATTCATATGTCCTTGCACATCTAACATTTAATAGTAATAAAAGGAAAATGAATTAACTTTAGTAATAGGAAAAAAAACTAGCATCCTTTACCAAAACTATGTTATGAAAGATGAATAGAAATTAGCATCCTTTACCATCCATAACTTCAATGCTTCCATTGTTATGTATGCAAACAGAGTTAAATAGAACTGCCATAAATCAAAAACCAAGCTTCAAGTAACCAAGCTTCAAAAATTGCATTTGCATCCACCTTGGTCACGTGTCAAAACTAAACAAGTTCAACCACAACAAAACAAACTTTGTATAGCAACTATACCCCATCATTTTTTCAATCCAACTTACCAATGAGATGCTTGATAAACTGTTTGGAGCCATAGTTTTATCAAAAGTGGATTTTAGAGTGGGGAACCATCAAATGTGGTGCAAAAGAACAAATTTCATACAAACGAAGGACACCATGAGTGGTAGCATATTTATTTGTGTTTACCCATGCACTCTCCAATTTTCAAACCATATGAAAATAATTTTAAAACTACACAGATTCATCATTGACAAATAAGGACATCTGAAAATTCATCCCATGCTGCCTTCAAAATAATATGTTTCATCTCAAGTATAACTGCTTACTAGTGCAACTAAAAGGTTGAGTGGATGCAACATATTGTGGGAAAAAAGAAAAGTCGGTACTAATCCAGATAAGATTGAGGCCATGAAATATATACAGATAACTGAAATTAAACAATGTGCCCCAAGCAATCTGAAGCATGAAATATATAGCAACTTGGATGTTCATACTCACGAACTCCTTAAAAATTCTCATTGTTAACAAGCTTACCAAATTTCTAAATATTCTACTGCAATAAAAGACCCATCAACTCACAATAAACACCCCTAAATATTTTTCTCCCAACTGACATTAAAAAAACCCATATAATTTCAGCATATTGAAAGGCAACCATTTCTAAACATGCTTAAACAACAAACATACTTATGTAATTTTCAATAGCACCTGTAATATAGTTTCAAAAGCACCTGTAAATGAGAATTGAAGCCCAAGGAAAATACATGTAATCCATATTAGTGAAAGCATATCAAACTCTAGCTGGGGAAGAAGGCTCCATCACAGCCACCGTAAGCTTCAAAGTCCTCCAAAACCAAGCCTCGAAGAACCACCTCGAATCCATAGCTTTCACTTCCTCCAATACCACCATTTATTAAACAATGAACAACTCAAAATGCCTCAGGACCACTTCCTCCGCCAAAATGAAATTCTGTCTTTAGGAAAAATAGACCAACTAACCATTAATTAAACCATGTGATTCTTATGTATTAACATATCTAATACCTATATTAANAATCATGATAATTGGTAATAATATTGGTATGTAATTAACAAAAATCTTGAGGCAATTAACATGGATTTCAACATTTTTTGGGTGAGAAGTGTTCATCTAAAATACTAATTTAAGCAAACTTATAGTGAAACTGACCAGCTCAATGAGATAAACACAATCACAACAAAGTTTGTCCAATTCGAGTGAAACAAGCTAAGAACGGTCGTTAAACAATTGTTAGAGGTTTATGGTGCTCAATTAAAAAATTAAATGGATTTCAAATCTGATAAATTCATAATTGAATTGATCATTTGGACGAGACAAATTCAACGAGCCTATAATCACTCAATATGACATCATTATCGCACTTAGATTTTTATAAAATGTCATTTGGTGGAGAGAACCTCTTTTTGCCATCTGATAGAGTAAACATGATTTCTTCCTTATTTGCAGGGAGAATTCTCATAAACTCTATAAATAGAGCCATATACTTTCATGATAAGGGACCTAGACCATGATATGAAGGAAGCCCAAAACTTATAAGAGAAGGAATTGAAGCACAATGTTCTACATTAAAGGTCTAGCAAGTGTCACCTACTCTTGTAGTAGTCGACCATCGTCGACTAACCATCGTCGGCAACCGTCAATCACTATGTATCACCCTTCTCATTGCCAAAAACCCCTTACAAAGTAACAAAGTGTGCTGCAAAATCTCGCTTTAACTTATTGAATGGCTACCCAATGCAATAATCACAACAAAAAAAGCATCCCACTTCAACCCCCAGCATTCCAGGGGACAATCACGGAGTCAAGGACGTCAAGCCACTGTTGCTTGCCACCCTGGAAGGTGTTATCTCACTGACAAAACAACTTATGGCCCCTCTCTGAAGGATCGAGCGTGCATGACAGAAAAGTCACAAATTAAGATACTTTAGCTCCTACATGAGGCTCAATAGCTGATGCTCGCACAAAGAATTCAATAACCGGGGTGTGCACTAATAACACCTTCAACAAGCTTACCAGACCATTTGTGAAGCAGTTCATATCAAACAAAATGACCATTACCAATTACCAAAAAAAAAAAAGTGCACTATCTAATATTGATGAAAAGTTTAAAAGGCTAGTTGTTGCATGAATCTGTTACTAAGAGTTAGTATAAATTTAGTTTATAGAAGGTTAGACTATGCTCTATGATCACTACCCCCATAATATAAAGAGCATATTGCTTGAGCCAACGTTATTGGTCAACATAAACTCATCCTAGATGGCAGTACCTCTGAAAGTGATAATCAACAAGGACAAAATGAAAATAAAAAAAGAATTGAATTGAGTTTGGGTTTTGCTAGTTAGATTAGAGGTGGTTTGGATTAGATGATTTGGGTCGAGTTGGGCTTGACAACATATGGTTGGTTTTGGCCTGACATTGGGGCATGTTAAAATTGGAATGGGTTAGATATTCATGACAATAGTGTGATTTAGATGTGATATAATGATGGAGAAGAAGAATGTAAGCCAAAATAATATATAGAAATTGGTTTGGTCACTTGATTGATGTGATCAAAATACTTCAAAATCTCACAAGAAACCAACCAAAGAANGCTAGAATGTATATATATATATATATATAATGATGGAGAAGAAGAATGTAAGCCAAAAAAATATCTAGAAATTGGTTTGGTCACTTGATTGATGTGATCAAAATACTTCAAAATCTCACAAGAAACCAACCAAAGAAATCTAAATTTAATTTATAAAAAGTTGAAGACTTTGAAAGTACAAAGCTGGATTTTTTTGGGTCTTAAGCCAAACGATAGTGTGTCCAAAGAGAACACAATGAAATGATGGAAGTGAAAGCGAGATTAAATCTGATAAGGAGAATCTAAACATAACACACCATAGAGAAGATACATTGAAAAGCAGGCTGATTTGATGGATGGAGCACAGAAGAAATCTCCACGTAGCTTCAGTTCCATTGCTGAGAGCTGGAATATCTCACTACACTCACTTGGAATGGAGGGCATTATGCATTTGACTTTTTAAAACCTTATTTATTTTGACATAGCAAAATACATAATTTATAAATGCAAAAAAGGGGGGAAAAATAAACATTTTTAATGATGAAATAAAAACTTTTAGGGCCTGTTTTAGGCGCTGGTGCGGCGCGCATCGCACATTTTAGTTTTTGACAAAACTACTTTTTGTTGGTTTTTACAATAAGTTGTAGTTGAAAGCTGTGTTTTATAACCGGACTTAGCTAAGAAAAAAATTGGGCCAGCTTATTTGGTGAGGTGCATTTTGAAAACGCACAACCAATTCAATAATTGATGGGAAATGAGTCACTTGAGCCGGCTCATATTAGGCTCCCTCCATGCGATGGAACAGTTCTTTTGTAAGACACCAATATTCTCGATACTGTTAGTCTCACTCATCCATCCCACATAATTAAACCGACGTGTAACCATTTGGCTCTCACAGGAGCTTGGCCCAGTTACATCTTATTGTGACTCCTCAATACTTGATTCGAGAAAAGTTACGATACTTGATTTGAGAAGAGTTCTCTTTGGGGGATAGAAATCACTTTTATGTTCTTCACAACTTTTGAGAGTCTTTACCCTTGGCCAAGGAGGTCTTCCAACATCCTATTCTATCATGTTTCAAGGTCTTGAACATTAATTCCTATGAAGGGAACTAACCTCTCCAAGCATGTTGGCCACCATCAAGCAATCATGCAAATGCAGTGTGCCTCTGATACGTTTCTTTGTCAAGTGTTTCCTGCCAATCTCAATGGTCAACCTAAACCCTAGTTTTACTCCCTCCCCGGGGGGAGTGTGGTGGGTGTGCACTAAGAATACCTTTAACGAGCTTACCAGACTATTTGTGAAGCAGTCCACATCAAACAAAATGACCAACGCCAATTACAAATAAATAAGTGCAATTTCTATTATTGATGAGAAGTTTAAAATGCCAGTTGTTGCATGAATCTATTGCTAAGAGTTGGTATAAATTTAGTTTATAGAAGGCCATAGGTTAGACTATGCTCTATGATCACTACCCCATAATATAAAGAGCGTATTGCNCGATAAGGAGAATCTAAACATAACACACCATAGACAAGATACATTGAAAAGCAGGCTGATTTGATGGATGGAGCAAAGAAGAAATCTCCACGTAGCTTCAGTTCCATTGCTGAGAGCAGGAATATCTCACTACACTCACTTGGAATGGAGGGCATTATGCATTTGACTTTTTAAAGCCTTATTTATTTTGACATAGCAAAATACAGAATTTAAAAATGCAAAAAAAAGGGGAAAAATAAACATTTTTAATGATAAAATAAAAACTTTTAGCGCCTGTTTTGGGCGATGGTGCGGTGCGCATCACACATTTTAGTTTTTGACAAAACTACTTTTTGCTGATTTTTATAATAAGTTGTAGTCGAAAGCTGTGTTTTACAACCAGACTTAGCTAAGACTCAGTTTGGGCCAGCTTATTTGGTTTGGTGCATTTTGAAAACGCACAACCAATTCAATGATTGATGGGAAATGAGTCACTTGAGTCAGCTCATATCAGGCTCCCTCCCCGCGATGGAACAATTCTTTTGTAAGACACCAATATTCTCGATACTGTTAGTCTCACTCATCCATCCCACATAATTAAACCGACGTGTAACAGTTTTGCTCTCACAGGAGCTTGGCCCAGTTACATCTTGTTGTGACTCCTCAATACTTGATTCGAGAAAAGTTACAATACTTGATTTGAGAAGAGTTCTCTTTGGGGGATAGAGATCACTTTCATGTTCTTCACAACTTTTGAGAGTCTTTACCCTTGGCCAATGAGGTCTTCCAAATCCTATTCTATCATGTTTCAAGGTCTTGAACATTCATTCCTATGAAGGGGAACTAACCTCTCCAAGCATGTTGGCCACCATCAAGCAATCATGCAAATGCAGTGTGCCTCTGATACGTTTCTTTGTCCAGTGTTTCCTGTCAATCTCAATGGTCAACCTAAAACCTAGTTTTACTCCTTCCTCGGGGGGAGTGTGGTGGGTGTGCACTAATAATACCTTTAATGAGCTTACAAGACTATTTGTGAAGTCAGTCCATATCAAACAAAAGGACCAATGCCAATTACAAATAAATAAGTGCAATTTCTATGATTGATGAGAAGTTCAAAATGATAGTTGTTGCGTGAATCTATTGCTAAGAGTTGGTATAAGTTTAGTTTATAGAAGGCCATAGGTTAGACTATGCTCTATGATCACTACCCCATAATATAAAGAGCGTATTGCTTGAGCCAAACTTATTGGTCAATAGAAACTCATCCAAGATGTTAATACCTCTTAAAGTGACCATCAACGAGGACAAAAAGAATAAAGTTAGATTAGAGGTGCGCTGGATTGGATGATTTGGGTCGAGTTGGGTTAGACCATGTACAACTGGTTTTAGCCTAACATTTTAGATATTCATGACACCAGTGTGATTTAGCTGTGAGCTAGAATAAGCATATATTATCCTTAGTGATTTTATAAGGAAAAAATCTTATATATATAATGATTGAGAAGAAGAATGTAAGCAAAAAAAATATCTAGAAATTGGATTAGTCACTAGATTAATGTGGTCAAAATATTTCAACATCTCAAAAGAAAACAACTAAGAAGATCTAAAATCAATTTATAAAACATTGAAGGCTTTGAAAGCACAAAGCTGGATTTTTGGGTCTCAAGTCAAATGATAGTGTGTCAAAATAGAAGACAATGAAATGATGGAACTGAAAGCGAGATTAAATTTGAAAAGGAATATACGTTGAAAAGCAGGCTGATTTGATAGATGGAGCAAAGAAGAAACCTCCACATAGCTTCAATTCTATTGCTAAGAGCTGGAATGTCTCACTACACTCACTTGGAATGGAGAGTATTGTGCATTTTACTTTCTAAAGCCTTATATATCATGTCATAGCAAAATAAAGAGTTTTAAAATGCAAATAATAATAATAATAATAATATAATAATAAAAACTTTTAGGATGTGTTTTGGGCGTCGATGCGGAGCGCACGACACATTTTAGTTTTTGGGGAAACTACATTTTGTCTATTTCTACAATAAGTTGTAGCTAAAAATTATGTTTTTCGATCATAGTTGGCTGAGGCCTCGTTTGGTCCAACTAATTTGGTGCGGTGCATTTTGAAAATGCACTCATGACCGTTTGAGGAAACTGTGTTTTGACAGCTTATTCAAAAAGCTGTGTTTTCAGACCGCTGAAGTCAGTGTTTTCGCACCGTTCCTGACTAGGTGTGTTGCAGTTTTCTAGCTGCGTTTTGACTTTTCCACAAAAAAAAAGAATAATAAAAAAATAAAAAAAATAAAAAAATATACTTGTCACCGTAATTTTTTAAATAAGTAGATTATTTTTCAGCAGCTTATTAATAAACTGCAGCTGCCCTGAACAGACCATAAATGTAGTGACCGTTAGAAGCGATTTAACTTTTTGAGCGAAAAAAAATATTTTTAATAGCCACTGTAACTTTTTGAACAACAGCTTTTTCTGCAGCAGCTTAATGCTCTTAGATAAATATTAAAAATAGAGATTTTTTAAGTCACTAAGAATGGAGAGGAGGAGATGGTATTTGATTTCAATATGCCACATAATTAAAAATTTCCTAGATTTGTGAAAAAAATAGAAGAAATAAAATGAAATTTTATTAATTTTTTTTAAAAAATTTACGTACATACCACATAATTTTCATGTATTTACATATCTAACACCAACAATTTGATATTTGGAATCAGAAGACCTTATTATCATAAACATACACATGAAAATGTGTCTTTCACTTTTACAAAAAATAGTGATAGCAGTTATTTTTAATGTCTCAATGTTTAAGAGTTCAAGTATTGAACAAGCTCGAGTTCGAGCTCGTTGAGGCTTGCGAGCCATCCCTTTATCTAGTCAATAATTGAGTCAATGCCTTCTCTAGTGATCTTTCGTGACGACTTCTTATCTTTTTCGAGAAGCTTTTGTAACAACTTATTTTCTTGGCTCGAGCTCATAAGCCTGACTCATGGTCTCACTGTTAGTCTTTCGAACCTAACTCGAGTTAACCCTTCGAGCTCGAGTTTTTGCACGGATATGCAAATCAAACTTGAATTGGGCATAACTTGAAGAATGCTCCTCTTCTACACGTAATTCATCTTTATCCAATGTGATTTGGATAAGCCCATCCTTTTCAAGGTTTATGAAGTGCAAACGGCACCATGAGAAGTCAATAATCCCCACATTTTGTCAATTGAAATTAGGAAGATTTACATACATACCACTCAATTTTTATATATTTATATATCTAACACTTAAATTTTTACATACATATCACCTTACTCATGCATGGGAGCATTTTTTATGTAATATTAAAAAGTAAAATATAAAAAAAATGCATAGGGCATTTTTAAACCTCAAATCATATTTTTCATTTTTTTCAAATTCTCTGTGTGAGCAGAAAAATTTGTGTACGTCAGAGTTTATTCAGAGGATATTGGGGGTTATAGGTTCGGAGTGATTATTGCGTGCGGACACCGCATGCATCTCTGCATGCGGTGTTCGATCTTGGTCGTAGATCACGGTGATCTACGGTCAGGATTATTTCCGTTTTTTTAAAAAAAATAAAAATTTTAGGTGGGGTCCACTGAAATCAAGACCGTAAATTAGGTGATTTACGGTTCAGATCGGTGTCCGCACGCAAGCTGCGTGCGGACACCGATCCGTATGGAATAATTTTTCTATAGGTTCGGGGGTGTAACCTATCTATAACCCCCAATAAACTCTGAATAACCTTTGACGTACGCAGCTCTGTGTATGTCTTACGTGCGTAAATTTTTTTCGAGTGGAGGGCATATATGTAATTATTACAAAAAAAATAAATAAATGGATAAAACCGTTCTACGATTTTCTCCGATGAGCCGTCGTGAGGCTCTGGAGTCTCCGACTAACNATACACTTTTACAGTTTACCGCATTTTACAGTTTTTCTTGTACTTTCATACCGCGCTTTTATTTATGTTTGTATTTATATACCTACATAAAAAATATAAAATTGCATAAATCATCCCCACAACATTTCAAAATATAAAACAACTCAAAA